>WWET01001053.1:41902-60470 GCA_011038615.1 Limnodynastes dumerilii
TTTGAAAGCTGCTATCATGTCCCCCCTCTCCTTTCTCTGCTCCAAGCTATACATGTTTAGTTCCTCTTGCCTTTCTTGGTATGATTTGTTACAAAGGTCATGGACCATTTTAGTTGCTCTTCTTTGCACGGTCTCTAATGTATTTATGTCTTTCTGGAGATATGGCCTCCAGAACTGAATGCAGTATTCTAGGTGAGGGCGTACCAATGATTTATAAAGGGGCATCACTACTTCTCTCTTTCTGCTACTAATTCCTCTCCCTATGCAACCAAGCATCTGACTTGCCTTTCTCATTGCTTTGTTACATTGCTTGGCTACCTTTAAGTCACATGAAATAATAACTCCTAGATCCCTTTCCTCATCAGTAGTTTCTAATGTACTGCCATTAATGATATATTGAGCTTTTGGGTTTTTTGTGACCCAAATGCATGATTTTGCGGCATTAAACTACAGTTGCCACACTCTTGACCAATTCTCCAGTCTACCTAGATCATCCCTCATTTTGTGTACCCCTTCTGGCCTGTGTACCTTGTTACATATCTTTGTTTCATCTGCAAAAAGCATATTTTCCCCTCAATACTACAGGTAATATCACCTAAAAAGATATTGAATAGCACTGCTCCAAGTACAGAACCCTGGGGTACTCCACTGGTTACCTTATCATCCCCAGAAGGAATTCCATTTACTGCAACCCTCTTTTGTCAATCCTGTAACCAAGATCGTATCTCTGCAACTATCTTTAAATCCAATCCCAAAGTTTCCAGCTTATTTAACAGTCTGCAATGTGGCACACTGTCAAAAGCCTTGCTAAAATCTCGAATATCTATGTCTACAGCTCCCCCTTTATCTAATACTTTTCTGACCCAGTCAAATAATTCAATAAGATTTGTTTGACATGATCTTCCTTAGTGAATTCATGCGGCTTAGGATCCTGTAAGTTACTGGATTTAAGATACTGTACAATTTGTTTCTTTAACAGTGTTTCCATTACTTTTCCTACTACTGTTGTTAGACTCACTGGTCGGTAGTTTGCCACTTCTTCCCTACTGCCACCTTTATGCAGAGGGACGACATTTGCTATTTTCCAGTTCTCTGGAATCGCCCCAGTTATTAATGACTTATTGAATAATTCAGTTAATGGTTTTGCCAGCACTCCTCTAAGCTCTTTTAGCATCCTTGGATGTATCCCAACTGGTCCCACTGATTTGTTCACTTTCAGCTTTGAAAGTTCTTTTAATACCTGCTCCTAAGTGAAAGTAGTTGTAATTGCTAGGTTTAGGATATTGTAATATAAGAATATAAAATCCTGGACATAAATTGTATCATTCCTTGTTCTCAACAAATGGATAAATTAACAGGTTTATATTGTAGTACCTGATTTCTGTTATCCTTATAATTGCATGCAAATGATCTTGATTAGAAACATTAGGTTAAAACTAAAAACCTGCAGTAATGGCACAGATTGTACACATTACCAGGTGTGGGTCCCTGCTTAGAATGGCCCTATTGCGATAGGGCCGTTCTCTCCCAGCCAGTTTCAAACTGGCTGGGATTTTGATTGCATATGCCTCGATGAGGCATAGCAATCAACCTATGGAGCACCGAGCTTTCTAACCCTAACCCTCCCCTCTCATTACCCTAACCCAGTGGTTCCCAAACTTTCTAATTTCGAGTCACCCTTAGGGTGTCCATATTTTTCAAGACACCCCTAAGACAAAAATAGAATAGAATAACATATAAAATAGAAACATTCCTCGGCACCCTGGTGAGAGCGTCGCGGCACCCTAGGGAGCCACGGTGCACAGTTTGGGAACCACTGCCCTAACCCTAGCCCTCCTTTCCTGGCAGCCTGACCTAACCCTCCCTTACTTGCAGCCTGACCCTAACCCACCATCTCCTGCAGCCTGACCCTAATTGTCCCTTTCCCGCAGCCTGACCCTAACCCTCCATCTCCCACAGCCTAACCCTAACCCTCCCTACCCCGAACCCTGGAGAGGTTACTCACCTTTCCCTCAGCAGCGACAGAGTGGAGGCGGAGGGATATCGGCGGTGGCGGTATTTGAGAATCAGAATGGGTGAGTATACCGATCGGCATACTCACCCATTCTAAATAAAAACCTCAGAAACTGGTGAGTATTCGAAATAGAGACTTCCAAAAAGGAACTTTCATATGTCCCTATTTCGGAATGAAGAATTTCTAACTGGAGACTAACAACGCACATTACCATCCATAAAATTATTATACTCCACATGCCCTCAAGGAGAACCAACAATGTTGACTCAATTCCAGAAGTGTAGGGGTCACATGACCTACAACTACAATTTTCCTTAGATTGTAATTCATGTCTGCTTATGCTAGACAATTCAATTCATTGTAAAAAAAATAGATATATATTTTAATTTGGACTACTGAATAATAATACTTTAAATACATTTTTAGTCACTCCTGTTTAAGATTCTTTTTCTGATTCAACAGTTTAAGGACCTGAGGCAAAAGAATTTTGGGCCAGATCCAGACTTGCGTGTGTAAGTGGGGTGTCTTGAGGGGACACGTGCCCTCCAGATATTGCGTGCGCTTTACACATGTAACTTCTATTGTACTAAGTTCTGTATGATAGGTATTACGATTAAAGGGGTTGTGCTTAAATTGTACAGTAGGGGTGGGTTTAAGTCACACCACTGATGTGCTCGTGTGACTTGAGGCTATCCTATGCAGGCAGCATATTATTGCATCAAGGCCCACCTCTAGCTTGGTTCTCCACTTTCACCTACTCAAGTATCCCATAACATAGGAACAATGGGCCAAATTCTGAGCTACGTACGCTAGCATTTTTACGTTAGCCGTTGACGTAAAATCGCCTATTTCTATTTACTGCGCATGAGCGAAGCAGATGTTACGCCACATAACTCTTAATGTAAGTACCCTCAGTGGAATTTACGAATGAAGGGACGTGTCATTCATATGACACCTGTAGTTATGCTTTGTAGGCAGATGGAGCCATTTAAATTGTACAGTAGGGGCCGGATTAGGCCATTACGTACGTGAATCTATTACGTATGTCAGTACTTACGCTGTTAAAAGTTAAGGTAGAGTTTGGGAAGCGTAAAACGACCAAAGTACGTACGAGTGAGGGGAGTGCCTAGGGGAGTGCGTAAAAAATACGCTAGCGTAAATAAGCTACGCAAAGAAACGTAACAAGCACTTAGGTCTGGATCTACCCCAATGTGTTACAAAATAATGGATGATTACGGAGCAGCTGCTTCTATTTATATGTCTTGTTTAATGTACAAAATACGTATACATTTCTAATAATTGTGAATGCATTCAGATCTTTATTCTTTATATCTGTGTAGGGCAATTTGTAGCCTTCATTATCATATTTCTCTGATGTTGTAAAAACAAAATGCTTCTAGGGATGCATTATAAGTCATGTTTGCTGCTGCTTCTTAATATTCGCAGGTTTAAACTGTGACTAGCACTATAGCAAAAGTTTATTCTGAATTATAAATCATCTTAAAACCTTTAGGAATATAAAACAAAAGGTCAGATATGTAGAAATTTGCATTTGTTTTTATGTTTCTAACTTTACTTGCAACATATTCTTATAAAATCTTCACGATATATAATATACTATGGCAATTGGTGCAAATGTATTTTATAAATATAAATTTATAACATTTTCTGACTATAATCAGCATTTTAGAATTATAACCAAAAACATGGGGCTGATACAGAGTTTGGAGTGACAATAAAAAGAAGAACAAATCTGCACCTCAGCAAAACCATGTTAAACTGCAGGGGGAAAAATTTTTTAAATCTGTAAAGATCGGGCTAGATTTACTAAGGTTGATTTTCAGGCTCGCCAGAGTTTACTTGTATTTACCAGCGATTTTGAAATTGCCGTATATACTAAAATCACCCCCAAATTGCTGGAGATGATGGTTTGTCAAAATCGCTGTTGTTTAAATCGCCATGGAAATTTTTTCAATTCTGAACATACAAATCGCTGGATTTACTAAGGGGAAAGTTTAAAAATCGCTGGTAAATAGGCTTAAGATTGCCAGACTTGAAAGAGGTTCTTCTGACAGGCGAGTTCACACAAATCGCTGACAATTGGTCAGCAAGTAAATCATTCAGGCTATAAATGGACCTCACAAGGTTCACCAGCTGATGACAATTTTTCCTAATACTGTAACGGCATGTTTTGGGAACCTGCAGCACACAACATATGTAATGTGTGCTGCATACATTATAAGAAACACACTAAGGCCTGATGAGGAGGAGGAACAACATCACCAGCCCCAGGTCCTGCGCAGGCAACGCATACTCCATCATGTGCGTTCGTTCGCCATGCGTTTGGACCTGGATTCCTTCTCGGATCAGGAGGTAGTGCAATTGTTTCAACCTTTTCACGTCACTTTACTCAGGTGTTAAGCGCATTTAATTAAGTGAGAAAAATATTGATTAATCCCTTTAGTGAGCGCTGTAAAAGATAACAATAAAAAATAATAATAAATAATAAAAGTGTAAATAGTAAGCAGGGTGTGCGCTGAAACCTATTTTCAATGTTCCATGGGACTCCAGTTATAACACATGGAAAACAAGAAATAGAATAAAAGAGAATTTAATAAACACAATAAAATAAAAACTTCCGCATTTTACATGATAAAAGCCACATTCATAAAATAAGGTAAAATCATGAAATGCTGAAACAGCACTGAAGTGTCCTGTTGTGAGGACGTAGTAGCCCGGGACCGTCCTGAGGTGGAAAAGCACAGCGTGGGAACTTCAAGAGGAAGCCGGCAGGAAGTACGTGGAGCTCTGGTCGACGCTGGATCACCGTACTGACGCGTTTCGAGGGGTCGCCTCTTTCTCAAAGTGTTTCTCGAAGTTTTTCTCACTATAATTCTTAAGGGGGTAGGACCCTTTATAATTCCTTTGGTTGGCTGCTGGTTATTTAGCGCTATCAACTTCACATCCCAATTTTATTGTGGCATTTAATTAAGTGTTGCATACATATATTTGCTTCCACAGCCAAGATTCACAGTGGCGAGACCTTAAGTTAGCCTCATTTTACATGATAAAAGCCACATTCATAAAATAAGTTAAAATCATGAAATGCTAAACAGCGCTAACAGAGGTCCGTACCCGCGGCCAGGAGATGTAGCTTGAAGTGTCCTGTAGTGAGGACGTAGTAGCCCGGGACCGTCCTGTGGTGGAAAAGCACAGCGTGGGAACTTCAAGAGGAAGCCGGCAGGAAGTACGTGGAGCTCTGGTCGACGCTGGATCACCGATCGGTGATCCACGCTGTGCTTTTCCACCTCAGGACGGTCCCGGGCTACTACGTCCTCACAACAGGACACTTCAAGCTATGGTTTCACATCTCTTGGCCGCGGGTACGAACCTCTGTTAGTGCTGTTTCAGCATTTCATGATTTTACCTTATTTTATGAATGTGGCTTTTATCATGTAAAATGCGGAAGTTTTTATTTTATTGTGTTTATTAAATTCTCTTTTATTCTATTTCTTGTTTTCCATGTGTTATAACTGGAGTCCCATGGAACATTGAAAATAGGTTTCAGCGCACACCCTGCTTACTATTTACACTTTTATTATTTATTATTATTTTTTATTGTTATCTTTTACAGCGCTCACTAAAGGGATTAATCAATATTTTTCTCACAATAATCCTTAAGGGGGTAGGACCCTTTATAATCCCTTTGGTTGGCTGCTGGTAATTTAGCGCTATCAACTTCACATCCCAATTTTATTGTGGCATTTAATTAAGTGTTGCATACATATATTTGCTTCCACAGCCAAGATTCACAGTGGCGAGACCTTAAGTTAGCCTTCTATATATGCTCTAGATTTCCAATTGTATTTGGAGCTATAGACTGCACTCATAAAATAGAGCCTATCTGTACACAAAAAGCCACCATTATCACTCTCTCAATGTGCAGATGGTCTGTGATGCAAACATGACAATAATGAGTGTATTTGCTGGTTATCCAGGGTCTTGTCATAACGCCCATATTCTGTGACAGTCATCCCTTTTCTCAAAATTTGAGAATGGACAAATGGCAGAGGGTTGGTTGTTGGGTAAGTATAAATGTTGTTTAAATCTACAATTATGTTTTTTAAATTAATAATATTATGTTATTTGTAATGTGTTATCATATCTACATGTGCTTATATTTACAGCGGACTCAGGATGTCGATCCTGACTAGTGACCCCTCTATTGCATCCTCAGACTCCTGCCCAGCACAGATATAATTAGGTGCACACTAGAGGTGTGATAGAACGTACCTTTGGACTATTGAAGACCGGCTTCAGGTGCCTTGATAAATCTGGTGGTGTGCTCCTCTACTCAACTGTAGAGGTGGCAGATATCATGCTGGCTTGCTGTCTACTTGCATGTGTGATCCGTAGGTGCGGATACACATGTACCTGCACCTACTTCTCCAGTCCCCTTCCTCGCCCAGCCCCCCGTTATTAGGTATTTTATGACAATTATGAGTGCCATAGGGCTACCTTATTTAACCATGCAGAGTTTCCTTTTTAAGAAGAAAATGACGCACGGATCTTTCCTCTCCCCGCCTCCCCGGCCCTCCCCGGCTAATCCTAAATCCCCCACCCTCCCACTTCCACCTAATCACTTCCCGAGGAAGATCACCTCTTTCTAACTAAACTACTTTGTGCGGTCTTTAAAGACCGCACAGAGATTATTTACATACCTAACTGGTATGTAGATTGTGTATATGACCCGCTACGCATGGGTAGTAGGTGCAGAGTTTCCCGATATAACCTAAGAAGCAGAAGATTCTTAGGTGTGAATACGGCCCTTGTTTGGTTTGTCATGAACTCTAGCTGAACTTCTTGAAACTGCCCTATGCTAGCCGAGAATTCTGATGCAGCATCTGGTACTTGCTGCTGGTGATGGTGGTAATGGTGTTAAGGCTGGTGAGGGTGGTAACGGGTCCAAATCAGCAACTGGTTCATGCTCTGATGTTGATTTCAGGACTACAAAATTCAAGAGTCACCATTTCTGTCTCCTCACGTTCCTTCTCAGATCGTGTCTGGTGCTGAAGGATTACAGCCTGCTGTGATGTACCTTTTTTCATTTTTTTATTCCAATAGGTTACACTCACCTGGCTGCTCATCTTGTGACGTTTCAGCACTTGCTGATGGAGACACAGAAGCAGGAGGGATTAATCATTGCAATTCACCTGTTGAAGTAAACATGTGTATAAAACATGGATATGTAAATGATTTTGAACATCTGAGTGTTGTTTTTAATGTCCTTCCTTATTTTTTTTTGCCTAGCTTCAGTGCACATGTTTTAATTTTAACAATTTGAGCCTTACAAAAAACAAAAAAAAAATATAAAATTGTAATACTCACATTGTCCTGTAGGTGCATCTGCATCTAACACATTGACTTCAGCAATGACCTCCTCTGGAAAAATGGCAAGCAGCTGCTCCTCATATGTTGCATATTCCAAATGAGCTGGTACTCCACCTGTGCGCAACGCAGCCTTCCTTTCAGCAGTCATTTTATCCTTAACTCTCCTCTTAATGTCCAAATATCTCTTTCGGTAATTGTCCTCTGAATGTGGGTATGGTCCTGCTGCATTCACGGCATTTACACTGCCATGCCAGAGTTGGCACTTTGCTGAAAAGAGGCTGTTGCAGCTTCACTCCCCAGAGTTTGATGAGGCACTATATTCTCCACAAGTGCACAGTTTCCTGAATGCAAAAACCTGACATTGCGGCCACTCTTCGTCCGTCCCTCCTCTAATGGGTCCTTAGGCTGTTGATAAGTACTCTCTGTGGGCCAGATCCATACCAAAGTTTCCATTACATTTCAATGCGTATCATTTTTACACTGGCGTATTTACTATGCACTCCCATCGGCCGTACGTACTTTAGCTGTTACGCTTGCAAAACTCTACCTTAACTTTTGAAAGCATAACTACTGACGTACGTAAAGGCTTCACATCTGTATGTGCCTAAGCGTGCCCATACTGTACGATTTAAATGCCTCCCTCCGCCTCCAAAGCGTAACTACGGGTGTCATATGGATAACATGCCCTTTTTATCATAATTACGCAGTTGATACGCTGATGTTACGTACGGTCAGAATTACGTGGCGTAACATCTGCCGCGCACATGTGCAGTAGATACAAAACAGCGTTTTTACGTTACTGGCTAGTGTAAGTACGCTAACGTACTTAGGTCTGGATCTACCCTCATGTTCTTCTCCTCCTCCCTTCCCACAGATCGCCTTTTCCTGGTAGACATGATAAGCCTGCTTGGTGCAGAAGTTATAAAAAATAAATAAAAAACACATAATTCCTTACAATAAAAAATTCATAAAACACTTAAAATAAAACAGTTAATAAATATTGCTTAACATCACCATTCCCATTGTACCATTCAAAAACAAAAACTTTGCTGCTATATGAACATCAAAAATAAAATAGTTTAAAACAATATTTTATTATTTTTACAAATTACGGAACAATACACAACAATGCACATGAATGATTGAGCTCTGGTAGTTTGCTTAGGAAATATCCTTTGATACGGGGAGTTATTAAGCATTTAATGCAAAGTGTTTTCAGCAATCTCCGGCGATTTTATTACAAACACTGATGATTTCACATAAAACACAGGCGATTTTATGAAAAACTCAATTTCATAGTAAACAATGGTAATTACAGCGATTTCATGCAAAAAATGTGGCGATTTAAATCACTGCAAATCGCTGTTATTTGAAAAACACTGAAAATCGCCCCTTTTAAATACGGCTATTTTGTGAAAAAAATCGGCAGTGTTTGACAACGATCTGTGTCGATTAAAATCGCCTCTTAGTAAATCTGGCACCAGGTAATGTTTCCTAGCATTCAACTTCACAATTACATTTTAAAATGAAATCTAGTAGCTATTTGCTGCTATAATCAAAAGCAAAATAAATGTATTAATTTGCACCCTCACATTGTCACATTGCTTGTCTAGTTAATTACTTGCATCTCTTTTTGTATTTGATTTTTACTTTTAAACAAGCTGCAAGCAAATAAATGTATGCTTGCAACTGACACATGCACTCATTTGTGCCTGCAAAGTCAGTATGGGAGACGAAAGGGGTAGTCTAATTTAGGCTCAGGCCCGGTGAGAGGGACGACAATGGGGACAGCTGTGATGGGCCCCAAGGTTCTGAGAGACCCCTCAATTCACTGCTGCAGACAATATTATGGAAGAATTAGGCCCCCCAAAACATGTGTACCGGGCCCCAAGATTTCTGTTGCCTGACCTATGTAGGCTGAATAATGTTAGGCCCTTCATGTACTGTTTTTACAAACAGGTGCAGTTGAAAGTGCAAGAGCAAGCTCAAAAAAAGTAGTCCAAAGTGACTAATCTGCCTGTGATTATTAAAATACACTATATTTTAATGAGAATCTGGAAGTTTTAGACTTGTTGTGAGTTGATCATTGACCATGGATCTGATCTAGACCCCCACACACTTTCCGTACATGCAGGGGTCTGTCAGTCTGTACGACATGTTAATCCGCTCACAAATACCTAATCCCATTCCTACTGTACAATTTAAATGCTTTACCCCGCCCAACATTGTGAGCAGAAGGGAAGCACAGCCCCTTTCCTCAGAATACCTATCGTAATGAAATAAGTCCTGTACGATAGCAGCTAAGGGTGTGATCCAGACTTAAGGTAATTTTACGTACGCAAACGTACCCGAGTTACGCACTACTAATATAATATAGTATAATGCACCCCCTGGCACTCCCCTTGCACGCACGTAACTTAGCTGACTTACGTGTTCAGAATCCTATTTGAACTTTTCCTTGCGTATCTCTGGCCGTATTTAATGCATTGTCAAACCTAATTGCCTACCCCAACCTATACTGTACAATTTAAATGCCTCCCCCCACCCACAATGCGTATAATCGGCTTGCTTAGGGATGTCACGCCCGTGATGCTCGTAGGGAGTTACGTACAAATTACATACGATCAGAGTTACGATGCGTAACATCTGCAGCGCACATATGCAGTGCATTCCCAAAGCCAGCTTTACTCATGCAGAATGCGTAAATTAGCTGTCGTTATTAAATATAGATCAGGCCCTAAGTGCTTATGCATGTAACATCTGGAGGGCACATACACCCTACCCTCAAAAACCCCCTCTTATGCACTGTACATCTGTAACTGGTGTGACGGACGCATGTCTGGATCTGGTCCCATTTTTATGTATGCTTTCTCACGACATCTTGTAGAGCATGATGGAACTTGTAGTTTCATAACACAAGGCCAGATTTCCTGCAGCTTAGTAAATCTAGCCCATGGAGTTCCACAGGTTGCTTATTCATTATTTAGTTAAAATATAGTTAAAACTGCATGCATTCTAATGTATTTAAAACACTATTTCAATCCTTTATAGTTTGTGCTTTTGGTAAGTAAGTGTGAGCGTTGCATAGAAACACAAAACCATTGTTAATATTATTGGGCCTGATTCAGACTTAAGAAGGAGCTTGATATTAAGAGGAAAGTTATTCCTGGGCTAAACTATGTTGATTTCAGGGGGAGTTGAGTTAATTGTATTCTTTGCATGCAGGGATATATCTTTGAATTGGTTACTGTACACAGATACTGAACAGCTTTACTATTACATTGTTATTTAGACTTGGGATAGGAAACATCGGCTCTCAAATAATAATAATAATAATAATAATTATTATTACCACTTGGAGGCATGTATTTCATTGCAAAAAAGTCGTCTTATACGCCGGCAAATATGGTAATTTAAATGCTTTTCCCCGCCCAACTTTGTGGGCAGAAGGGAAGCACATCCCTTTTCCTCAGAATACCTATCGTATAGAAATAAGTCCCGTACGATAGCAGCTAAGGGTGTGATCCAGACTTAAGGTCATTTTACGTACGCAAACGTAGCCGAGTTACGCACTACTAATATAATATAGTATAATGCACTCCCCTTGCACGCACGTAACTTAGCTGACTTACGTGTTCAGAACCCTATTTGAACTTTTCCTTGCGTATTTCTGGCCGTATTTAATGCATTGTCAAACCGAATTGCCTACCCCAACCTATACTGTACAATTTAAATGCCTCCCCTCACCCACAATACGTATAATCGGCTTGCGTAGGGATATCACGCCCGTGATGCTCGTAGGGAGTTACGTACAAATTACATACGATCAGAGTTACGATCTGTAACATCTGCAGCGCACATTTGCAGTGCATTTCCAAAGCCAGATTTACTCATGCAGCATGCGTAAATTAGCTGTCGTTATTAAATCTAGATCAGGCCCTAAGTGCTTATGCATGTAACATCTGGAGGGCACATACACCCTCCCCTCCAAAAAACTCCACTTTTTGTGTGACGGACGCATGTCTGGATCTGGTCCCATTTTTATGTATGCTTTCTCAAGACATCTTGTAGAGCATGATGGAACTTGTAGTTTCATAACACGAGGCCAGATTTCTTGCAGCTTAGTAAATCTTCCCCATGGAGTTCCACAGGTTGCTTATTCATTATTTAGTTAAAATATAGTTAAAACTGCATGCATTCTAATGTATTTAAAATACTATTTCAATCCTTTATAGTTTGTGCTTTTGGTCAGTGAGTAGCATAGAAACATAAGACCATTGGTAATAATATTAGGCCTGATTCAGACTTAAGATGGAGCTTGATATTAAGAGGAAAGTTATTCCTGGACAAAACCATGTTGATTTCAGGGGGAGTCAAGTTAATTGTATTCTTTGCATGCAGGGATATATCTTTGAATTGGTTACTGCACACAGATACTGACCAGCTTTACTATTACACTGTTAGTTTAGACTTGGGATAGGAAACATCACCTCTCAACATTAATACTGTTTGCAACAGATAAAATAAGACTCCCCTGCAATCAACATGGTTTATCCCTTGAGTAACTAAGTTCATGCACTTAACAAGGTCTGGATCCAGCCCAATTAGATAAGTTTGGGATACCATTCCATTGGAGTGGTTAGATTTTTTTTTCTTGTTCTAATCTTGGGTGGCTATTTGTCCCTATAATAAAAAAAAACTATTTATAAAACTTTGAACTTACCCAAGGTTCAACTGAAATTACACTTATCCTTTAATTTAAGAGTTAAAGCTATTCAGAACAGCACAACTAATTATTATTATTATTATTATTATTATTATTATTATTATTACTATTAGAACATAAGCAGATAATATCTCTATGGAAGCTGTTGTCCTTTTGGGAACACGCACATAGCTGACAGTGATGTTAGGGACATACAAGTACAAAATGAGACATGTGGCTCCATAATAATATAAAATAGGTCAAATTTAAATATTGTTAGTAGACAACTGGTAATAATGTAAAGACAGCCCAAACTATTGTTTGACAAATCACTAAGAACTGGATAATGACTTCCGAATCATTAGCGATCTTCTTTGCAATTGCAGAACTGCAATATCCACGCATTATTAAATCGCTCCACTAACCATTCTCCTAACACAAACAAACTTCTGATATATACAATACCTCAAAATTTTCCTAGTCAAACGCAAAATGGTGGAAGTTTGGAAGTCTGGCTCATTACTTAGAACGTCTGCATGCCTCTACTGTTCATTGTTATACCACTTGTGGCAGCAGCCTGGCGCCTCTTTCAGAAGCTGTCCTTATTGTAAATTTACTTAAATGTGGATAGAGCATAATGCATTCAGATCAGTTATCATGAATGCAAATAGAAGGAATTGCTCAAATTGGATATATAAATGACAGTTCCTACACCTAGTAAAATTATGTACACCAGAAAAATATATAATCTAGCAAATCATTTTAGTTGTATAATAATAGTGGAACATTTTAAAATATTAAATTACTTGAATGGATATCTCCCAATATATAATAGGTATTTATAAAGCATATTTAAAATAAATATTGATTTCTTTCCCCAAAGATAAATGATTAATATATTGTTTGTAGTTTATCTAATATTATTGTATTGATGGCTTTTAATAATACATTTTAATGCATTGTTTTCCGTTACAACTGTATGAAAAATCAATAATGTTTACATTATTAGAAAACCAGACTATTGATTAGCCATTGTCTCAAGTGAATGGGCATGTCTTACTGTAGGGCAATTGGGAAAACGATCTTGAAATTACCATGTTTATCTGTGACATCTTTATCTCAGTCTGTCAGTGCAAGGCCCAAAATGACTCAATATAAATGAATTCTGGATATGCTGTAGCTTACAGATATTAACATAGCAATGCATTTCTCTCATTGATATATTAAATTCTAGCAATACATTCAGGAGCCTATTTATTCATTTACGTTTAAAATGTTCCAATAAACATATTTTTTAAATGAAGTTTAATAAATAAGGAGCAGATCCTGACCTGTTGGTCTGTCTACTTGGAATAGGGGAGTGAACTCTCCTTTCTCTCCCCTCTCTTGTGCAGACTGTAGGACACTTGCTGCAATAAGGAATCTTTAAGTCACCCGTGCGGATCAGCAGTCTGTATAACTGCTGATGTGCACCGAACCAATAAAACCCACCCCTGCTTTAAAAGAACCAAGGACCCCATAGGGCCGCAGGGAATTAAACAGAAGGCAGGTGTCAGGGTCAGACAGGCAGCAATCAAATGGTTAAGGTTTCAGAGGGTAAGGGGGAGTGGGGGGTGGAGTTTGAGCTAGGGGGTGGTATGTTATATATATAGGCCTAGGGGAAGTGGGGACACTCGTCCAGAGAAATCAGAATCTTTTGGAAGGATTAGTGTGCTGGAATATTGTGTATCTTTATACTGATTTATTGTTTCACTCATATCTTTCTCTTCTCTCTATCTGTCTGAATCACCTTTTGTCTTTATAGTTTTATTTCTATCTCTGTCCTTCACTTTCACCCTCCCCTCCCCCTTCTTATCTGCCTATCTGGTCTTCCTGACCTCTTTTAGATCAGCATTTCCGCTGCATGTTAGTAAAATCATAGCTCAGGCAGTAGGGCTGTTCTTGGTGTCTCACTTCCCAGCAGTTCTCTCCTATGTGCCTTTCATAGTGTGTCCATATTGTGTCCAGTGGCTGGTACAGGCTTCATGTGATTTAGCTGTCCCTGTCTATACATGTGCACCTTCACTCCCCCTCCCTTTCTGCAGTCATCAGAATAGTGATCACTCACTGGTTATGTGTATGTGTTACTGGGGTTTCCTGTAGAATCCCTATTACAGGAAGGTGTCTTGGTGATAGTAGGTGTAATACCTCTGTTAACAATAAGACCATCTCTGCTCAGCACATGCACAGACCTGGACTCTGCTTGGTGCATAAACCCATCTCATGGGTATATCTGAGTGTGCAGCATGTTCTGTGACAAGGAATTGTTACAATGCCTGGTGGTCGTCAGGCACAATGCTCAGACTCTCAATGTAGTGCTGCACAATGAAGGTGTGGGCTGGGGGATAGCTGATGGGGATGCATCTGGTTCTGCCAATAATTTTATGAGAAATAAAATGCTGTTTTTTCAGTTTATCCATGTAAATTGAATGGACATAAGTCGCTTTTACCCCCTGGTATTGTGACTCCATTGATAGGCTATTCCAGTACAAACTTGGCATATTGTGTTAGTGTGCTGCTTTCTGGGGGTTGCTGATTTTACTGACAGGATAGGTCTCTAATCATAGCCTAATAATATATGTTCCTTTTGGACATAATTAGAGTGACTTATTTTCTGAGGTTATCAAATACTAATACTAATCCCCTCCCAGCTGACTAAATGAAGGCGGGTGGGTGGGTTCAGTTGTCTCCACCTTCTTTATTTGCATTGGAGCAAGTCATCGCTCAGTACACCGTGTTTTGTCTCTGCTATTGCCGATGGATACTGGAAGTACTCCTATTATCATTTCTGCCTCTATAGCTGGGTATTCTTTACACACACAGTAATCTATTTGTGTTTCTATAACAGCATATAAGGTACCAACCCTGGCGATTAATATGAGTCTCTATCAGATATACTGAAAAAGTAGTGATTTAATGTATATGTATATAAATATGTCTGTGTCCAAGCAATATAATCTGTTGTACTTAACATAAGTATTCAACTTCTGGTGAATGTAGATACACAATAATCTGATAGGTCATATATATTTGCTAAGACAGCTCTCTGTGCACTCTTATATCTTCATACAAAAGGTTACACTGGCCACATATAATGTGTTAAGACAATAGCTTTCACATTTTTTTTTGGGGGGGGGGAAACTTTCTGGTTTGATAAGTTAAAATTTCTCTTAGGCAATCTAAAAGCTAGTTTTGTCTTTACTTTTTTCAGAATCAATATTATTTGCTACCAGATAGCGGTAAAGGATCAATATAATTTGCTACCACATAGCAGTTAAGGGCCTTCGTCCTCTCAGGCTGATACTGTCGGTGGCCAGAAGGTGCAGTCCGTGAAAGAGATCCTGTGTACCTCGACGCAGACGCCGGCTTCAGCTGATGTCGCCGGGATCGGTGAGTCAGCGCCGGTGTCTGGCCTTGCTCGTTCATATTCAATTGTGGACGAGGTGTCATCAGTGGGGTCGACAGATTCACAAATTAAGCCGGCGAAAGTCATGAACTTGCTTCGCCGGACTTTAGGGGGAGTTAGCGGCCATAAAGGGGGGAAGGTCCCCTTGGATTCATGGGCTCAGAAGGTAGCTAGGCCTAGGGATCCATCCATGAGATGTCCTAATACTGCCATTTATTGGCAGATTAGGCCATCTGTGAAGGATAGGATAAAGAATGGAAATATGTTGACATGTTTTCCCTTACGGAAGGAGGCGCAGAAGGGGGGGGGTTGGTGAAGAGGGGTACAAAACTTTTAAGGTGGCTGGAGGGGTTTTGTGTATTCGCAGCCAGCTATGTGGAGTTCCAGCCAGGTGAGTCGCGTGCAGTCTGGTGCTATACACACCTTATTCAGGAGATGCACGCAAACTTCAGAGGGGCAGTCGGGAGGGCTTTAGGAGAAAGCAGGAGGCCTTTCAGTGCATCGATTTTACAATTAAGGATGTGGAGATGTGGACTGCAGTGACTCAGGGCGGGAAAATTTATCTTTATACCCAGTCATTTTGTAGGCCAGGAGCGCAGCAGAGAGCAGGGGAGGGCACTAATCTTGCCCCGGGGAAAGGCAGGTGCTTCGGATTTAATAATTCCCGTTGCACCAGGGGAGCAGCATGCCGTTGCAAGCACTCCTGTATTAAGTGTGGGGGTGGTCATCCGGCGAAGGACTGCAGAGTCCAGTTGCCCAGTATCCCCCATAACCTGCCAGGGGTTAGGGCCATTACGCAGGCAATGTCCCCAATTAAATTAGAGGCGCTGCGTCCATGGCTGAAAGTTTATCCCTTAGGGATGTGGCCAATTGGTTGAGTTTAGGGTTTGAGAAAGGTTTGAGTTACCTGTTGACAGTTTGGTTAGCAATGTTTGCCTGCATAATCTTAGGTCTGCTAGGCAATTTCCTGATGTTTTACATTGGAAGGTCATGGAGGAGGTGCACAATGGGAGGATTGCGGGTCCCTTCAGCGGTTCACCGCTGGAGGGGCTTGTGGTTTCTCTGGTTGGTGTGGTGCCCAAGAAAGTCCCTGGAAAATTTTGCTTGATACAGCATCTGTCATACCCCGGAGGGGGGCTCAGTTAATGATGCCATTGATCCGGGTCAGTGCCGGGTGGTGTATCAATCATTTGAGGAGGCGTTGGGTATGGTGCTGGACATTGAGTCTGCCTTCAGGCTCCTACCACTGCATCCTGATTCCTTTGGGTACATAGGATTCAGGATGCCGCAAGGTTTATTCATCGATTGTTGCTTCCCCATGGGATATGCCATATCCTGTGTCTTCTTTGAAAAATTTAGCTCTTTTCCGCACTGGTGTGTGCAGATTGGTTCGGGTCATCATCTCCTGGTGCATTATCTCGATTACTTTCTTTTCATTGGCCCAGCTAAGTCAGAGGTTCATGCGTAGGTTCTTTTTTCTGCCAAAGCTCTCTTTTACCATTTTGGCGTTCCGGTGGCACCTGACAAAACAGAGGGCCCACACACTGCCTGTCATATTTAGGTATTGATACAGACCGATACAGTTGCCGGTCTGTGCAGGCTTCCCGTGGAGAAGGTGAGGCGGCTGCAGGAAGCCCTCATGGATTTGCAGTAGCATCGGAAGGCTATCCTGAAGGCAGCGGTCCTCATCTCCTCCTGCGATTAGGCTGCTACGGTTTCTGGTAAAATGTTTGCAGCACAATATTTAGTTCAGGGCTAGGCATGTTTTGGGTATAGAAAATAGGGTGGCGAACACGCTTTTCAGGGTTGTATGGAGGAGATTTAGGGAGCTGGCTCCTCAGGCTGAGGACACGGGTCTGGCAGATCGTGCACCCGGCCGTGTTTATGAGAGGGCTTGGTCAGAGTGGGTGCGTTACATGGAGCAGAAGGAGAGCCAAGGTAAGACATGGGTGGATCTGCTCCTGGGTTGGATTTGGCGCGAATTTGAGGCAGGGGGATCCAGGGCAAGCAGGGGCGCTGCGCTAGCAGGGGTTGTGTATTTTTCTATTGTGAAGGGATTTCATGACAACACTAAGCATCCCCTGATAAGGAAAGTCATGAAGGGATGGTCCTGTCAATAGCCTAGAGGGGAGGATATTAGGAGGCCAATTGACCTGGATATGCTCAGGAGAATGCTAGCAGTGATGCCTGAGGTGACTTCTTCTGATTTTGAGAGCAGTCTCTTCACGGTGGCTTTCTCTTGGGCATTTTTTGGGGCCTTCAGAGTCAGCGAGCTGGTGGCCGCAGTAAAGAAGGCGGTTAATTCCGGCATGATGGCAAAAAATGTGGTTGTGCGGGACAACTCAGTGGTCTGTAAGGTCCAGAAATCCAAGATCGATCTGGTTGGGAGGGGTCGTTGGGTGCATTTAGCGGCGCATGCAGACATAGCAGTGTGTCCTGTTGCGCTGGCTGAAGCATACTGGGTCAATAGGCCGGACGTAGTTCCAACACGCTTGTGCATCAGGGTGAGGATCCCCTTACTATATTTCAGTTTAATTTCGTTCTTAGCATAGCATGACCGCCCTGGGCCTGAACGTCTCCCTGTATGGGACGCAATCTTTCTGTATAGGGACAGCCACTTCCGCCGCCCTGGAGGGAAAGTCGCCAAATGCGATAAAAGCTCTGGGGTGGTGGAAGTCTTAAGTTTATAAGAAATATGTTTTCAGTTTATAAGAAATATGTTCACCCGGGTAAGTTATAGGCGTAAGTTTATGTTTTGGTGTGTTTGTCTTTTGGGGGCACAGGAGCTCTGGCGCACCTAGGAGTAGCTTCTTGCCTTCGGGGGGGCACGGGGGGACTTTCTTCCATTTTTGATCCTCCCAGCAGGGGCACTGGTTAGATTCATGCCTTGGAGGTTTCAGGGAGTTTTACCCTCACTAGGTGCGCCCGGGGACAGGTACTCCCTTCACCTGTCCCCGGGAGGGGGGTTAGTCAAGTGCAGGTGGCTCTACGGGGGGGATAGCATGGTTGTGCT
>WWET01001053.1:61679-72363 GCA_011038615.1 Limnodynastes dumerilii
CCCTCCCTCCCTTAAAGTTGTTAAGTTGTTATATGTGTAACTTTCTTTTCAGACGGAGCATGGTGGGCGGTTTGCGGTGGAGGTATCAGCAAATAAGGTCTGGCACTGGTGGCTGATGTGCTTGGGGGGAGCGGGGGTAGCGCTGATCCGATAGCACCACAACCAATGGATGGGGGCGTCAGATTTTCGAACGATCGAGCCCCTGTGGGAACGGGTCGAGGGGCCTGCTGGAGGATCAGACAGGGGGGGAAGGGGTGCCGAGGTCGAGGTGGATGACCTCCGCAGAAATTGGGGTATGCTGGGCCCCCACCGCTACTGGGCCACCTAATTGTCTTAAAATTAAAGTGACTCACTTTGAGTCCTTCAGTTAGGTTGATCATTTCATCAATTCGGTCTAATTAATAAATGCCATGTTCCCTTGGTTTAAATCCAGCTATCTGTGTCTGCCTCTTTATTTTAATTCGGATTTGTTTGATTGCTGTATGGGTGATTGGGCACTATGCAGATTGCTGTTTAAAAGAACCAAGGACACCATAGGGCCACAGGGAATTAAACAGCAGGCAGGTGTCAGGGTCAGACAGGCAGCAATCAAATGGTTAAGCTTTCAGAGGGTAATGGGGGGGGGAGTTTGAGCTAGGGGGTGGTATGTTATATATAGGCCTAGTGGGGCACTCATCCAGAGAAATCACCCTCCATCCCTCCCTTAAAGTTTAAGTGGTTGATGTGTTATTAACTTTTTCTTTTCAGAAGAAGCGTGGTGGGGCGGTCACGGTGGAGATCTCAGCAAATAAGGTCTGGCACTGGGGGTTAATTGGATTGGGGGGAGTGGGGGTGGCTCTGATCTGATAGCAGCACAACCATTGGATGGGGGTGTCAGATTTCAAACGATTGAGCCCCTGTGGGAATGGGTCGAGTGGCCTGCTGGAGGATCAGACAGGGGGAAAGGGGTGCCGAGGTCGAGGTGGATGACCTCCGCAGGAATTGGGGTATGCTGGACCCTCACCACTACTTGGCCACCTAACTGCCTTAAAATTAAAGTGACTCGCTTTGAGTCCTTCAGTTAGGTTGATCATTTCATCAATTTGGTCTAATTAATAAATGCCATGTGCCCTTGGTTTAAGTCAAGCTATCTGTGTCTGCCTCTTTATTTCAATTTGGATTTGTTTGTATGGGTGATTGGACACTATGCCGTTTGCTGTTTAAAATTTAAATGCTCCCCCACCACATCCCTCCTTTACAGAGTTTAGGCGGGTGGAGGGGATGCACACATTTCAAGCACTTACTTAAGTCTGGATCCAGCTGGTGTCAGATGGAGGTCAGGATCTGGTCCTAAGCCTCGTCATAAAGATAGATAGATAGATAGATAGATAGATAGATAGATAGATAGATAGATAGATAGATAATAGATAGATAGATAGATAGATAGATAGATAGATAGATAGATAGATAGATAATTTTATGGAGACAACCTCCATTACCTCTTTCATAACAAAAAAAAACTATAACATCAGTTACTTTGTCTATGTCCTTCAGTGTATGTGTGGCCTACAATAAGTGGGACATACCACGTACACACTGAAGAACAAACTTAGGGAACATAGGAGGAACATTATTCACAAATGCTCAAAACATATGTGTCAAAGCATATTATGGAATGTCAAAGTGGAAATTAACTCTATTAAGATTGTAGGGGTTGAGCATGTTGCCTCAACTCCTTGGAGAGATGAAAGATTTTCTAAACTATGTATTCAGAGTGGATATTTAAATTGCGGTGTCTAGCATCTGATGGTCTAAATGAAATGTTAGAATTTACCATTACATAAGCCATTTCCTTTATTGGTTAAATAGGACGATAATGAAAATGTCTATCATTTTCTGTCTTTATTATTCCTCTCCCTATTTTTCATCCTTACCAACTGTTTTGAAACAATAAAAGATAACAATATAATATATAAAAAATAATAATAAAAAAACAAACAAAAAATAATAATTAAAAAGAACAACAAAAAAAGAAATATATATTTACTAATATAATGATGTATGAACAAGTTAGTATTATATATATAAAAATGTTTGTCTTCCTCAAAAAAATGAAGAGCTGGCATACAGAACGTCGCCTGGCATCACTGTAGACTTTAAACCTGTGAGTAATATACAAATTTACTATTTATTGAGTAGTCTGTGTTGCATTTTCAAATTATATTTATAAATATATTTACTCAGGGAAAAATATTTATTATTATTGTGATGGTTTACATAGTTAAATATATATTATACACTAGGGTGTCATTTTATCTTTCAATATATGCCTAATGTACATTAATTGTTTATAAAAATGCAAGGGGGACAATTAATAATTCACTAAAGTAAAAGAGGACATGTGTTGAGTTTTTGATAATAAGGAGGCCATATATTGTTTTTGAGGATACAGAGGACATATATTGAGTTTTTGATGATAAGGAGGCCATATATTTTGTTGTTGAGGTTACGGAGGACATTATTTATTTATTTTTTTTAAGATATGGAGAACATTTAATTATGTATATACTACTGTGGTCATTTATTTATATATGCTACGGAGGACATTTATTTATTTATATCTGCTATGGAGGACATTTATTTATATATACTACTGTGGACATTTATTTATTTATATATATATGCTACAGAGGACATTTAGTGATTGATATATGCAACAGAGGACATTTATTTATTGATATATGCTACACAGTACATTTAATTATTTATTATAGTAAAGGGGGACATTTAGTTATGTATTATAGTAAATGAGGACATTTTAATATTTATTACAGGATCAGGGGATGGAGATGTAATTTATGTTCTTTGATCATTTTTTATGTGGCGCCATGCTCTCATCCCTTGCCATTCTGATGCTTATGGTACTATAAGGCACAGCATGCCTTGCAATACATGGGCATGCCGTGCCTTATAGTACTATATGCCACAGCATGCTTAGGGTTTATAGCAGTATACCATGCGCCAATTTGTTTTACATATGAGTTTAGATGCGCCATACAACTCAAGCACTACCTTCTTACATTCATGGTTGGGGTTGGAAAATAGGATTGGGTAGAATCTGCTTCGCTTTGGGGAGGAAAAGGCATAACTCAATCACTCGATTAACTTTTTTAAATTATTTAATTATTGTATGTAAAACAATATCTATTACAGCACATAAAGTCATTAATACAACACAATCTACGTAACACAATCTATGTACCAAAAAAAGAAATATAACTTACCGTCTTTCTCTCAGTGATAGGCTGCAAAGAAATGATTGGTTTGCCAACAGTACTCTGTTATTTAACCTGGAACACAGGGGCAGGCTGCTCTAGATGGGGGTTTCCAAAGATATTTGTAATAAAAATAACTAAAAAACACCCCCTCCATTCTCTGCATCATCTCCCCCTCACCATTCATAATCTTCCCATTCATCACCTCCCCCTCCCTCTCCCCTTTATCATTTCTCTATCCCTTCATCATCAGCCCCCTCCCCATTGATCATCACCTCATTCTCCTCATCACCTCCCCCTCCCCTTTCATTGTCTCCCCCTCCCCATTCATTTCACCATATTCATCACCCCTCCCCCTTATCTTTATTATTTCTTTATACACTTCATCCTTTTTCCCTCCACTTCATCAGCCCCCCTCCCTTTAACCCCCTCACCATTGTCTTTATTTCATTATCCCCTTCATAATTTTTTCCTCCCCTGATCATCTCCCCCCTGTGTTGTCCCACCATCATCGTCTCCCCAATGCTGTCTTGTGCCATCACATTTATTATATTTTTGAAATAGTGTGCAAAGCCTGTGCAGGCAAAATACTTACCTGTTCTGCACCTTTCTTCTGCACTGATCCGAAGAACATTATTTATTAGACTCTGTATTTGGAACTTTTGGTTAACCAATAATCTTTTTACAGAACGCACATACAAAATTATCCACTGCTCAATACCACAATCATTTTTTTTCTATTATTTATCCCCTTTTTCTGTATTAAGGATATCAGTAGTTGATATTAAGAATATAGTGGTTTGGCAACATTTCACAATAATGTATTGAATGTGTCAATTTATTAATTAATGCATATATTTTATAAATAAATATGTATATTTGAATTTTAGAGTTTCAACTTTTTCACCTTTATGACAAGCGCTGCTGTTGTTTGCTTGAATTACTGATTGTCATTTTAGATGGATTTATGCACCCTCTTTCCATCATGCTGCTATTATATTGGTAAAATTTGCAATAAAGTTTCTACTCTCTCTGTATAAGTGGATATTTTCTACATCTTTGATTGATTCAAGCTTGTCCATATGAAGATTTTTAACTTTAATTATAATTTCCTATCTTTTCATAAATAATAATTTTTCTATCAGTTTTTCTAAAGCAGAAATGTAACAGTGTTTGCATTTCTTCATTACATAAACATCTTTTATTGCCTGTTGTTTAATTTTGTTTTTGTTTTTTTTTTATTTAAATCCCAATAAAGTTTGATAGTTTTTGTATATATAATAGCTGTTTTTGTTTATGCCTGATATTTCTGGTTCATTTCATTAGAATATTCCCTTGCTCATGTGTCAATGTTACTTACCCATAACTTTTTTCTAAATCTTTATAGAGAATTTGCAGTGACATTGAAATTTTCCAGCCAAGGGCATTTTATCAGATGCTTCTATTTTGCCTGAAATATGTCTTTCCATGATTGGCTCAGTGCTACAAAGTCAACTTCGTTTACAGCAAATTTAGACTATCCAGGCAATGTAAGAAACAGCCAAAGGAAACAGATTAGTCTTTGAATAACCCCTTATCTAACATGCTTGGCTTTCATCTGTCTATAGCAATTAAAACGTATGAGATTAATATGTAACAGTCAGTCATAATGTGACAGCTCAGTGAATAAGATGAACATTACTCAAGTCAATGGGATTTTAATGTAAATGCATTATGACAACATTTCCAGCATTTGGAATTTACCAAGATATAGTAATATAGCTAATAAAAAAAAATATACTTGCTTTAAATATACATATTGTCTCATAATTTAATTACACACTATTAAAAGCAAAAATATAATATACTAAGAGAAAGATCAGAATTTATTTAAAGTGCTACAATACTTGAAGCTCAAGTAAAAAAAAATCAGATGTTTTTAATGCAATATGAATATTTTATGTGCTTGTATTTTAACAAGGTTTATTTAGCTTCTCAAGGGGAATTCATGGATAATATCATGGATAATATATTAAAAAATTAGTGTTATAACCATTACCTAGTCTCCAATCAACTTTCCAAAAATGTACATTTTATTTTGAGTGTAATGTACTGTAATACATATTTCAATGCAAATTTAATATCATTCCCCAATGCAACTATCTTTAAACGCATGAAACTATTACTTGCCATATGCAGAAAATATAAGTGATGAATCTGTAGCCAAGGAAAGGCCTTCATTTCTATTTACTGAAATGTTCAGCAAGTTATCTAATGGCTGGATGGAGTCTTAAAGCAATGTGCTGTTAATTAAACATTGTGCTTAATGATTCAAGACGTTTGTTGGTTAGTTTATTAAGCCTTGGCATGTCACAAGATAACTTTCCAATGGATTGACAGAATACTCATTTTGCTATGAGATGGTGTCTTGTACATAAACAGTCATCTCTTAGCTTCACTTCAATACATTTTTTTTTACAGTTTTGTATCCGACTGACTGCAGGTAACAACTATATTCACTGTAATGCAATTTAAAATGATTTTCATTCAAATTTATCTAATTATCTAAAAAATAAATAAATAAATGAAAAATGTAAAGAAAGAATGTTAATGTTAATCCCTTATAGTAGGGACACATTAAGCTATTACAGGGCCCCAAGCAAATTTCTGGCCTTGGCAATGCTTCTTTGTCCTACCTTCTTCTCTAACTTTATTGAGGGTCTTCAATGAGCAACTAAATATAAGTACTTAAGTACTATAAGTAATTTTTTTGGGGGTACAATGGGCTGGATCCAGACCTTGTTAAGTGCATGAACTTAGTTACTGAAGGGCTAAACCATGATGATTTCAGGGGGAGCCAAGGTAATTGTATTCTTTGCATGCAGGGATATATCTTTAAATTGCTTACTGCACACAGATACTGACCAGCTTTACTATCACACTGTTATTTAGACTTGGGATAGGAAACATCACCTCTCAACACTAATACTGTTTGCAACAGATAAAATATGACTCCCCTGCAATCAACATGGTTTATCCCTTGAGTAACTAAGTTCATTCACTTAACAAGGTCTGGATCCAGCCCAATGTGGTTTAGAGTTTAAAGTTTGGGACACCATTCCATTGGAGTGGTTAGATTTTTTTTCTTGTTCTAATCTTGGGTGGCTCTTTGTCCCTATAATAAAAAAAACAATTTATAAAGCTTTGAACTTACCCAAGGTGCAACTGAAATTACACTTATCCTAGAAAACAAAATTTAAGTTAAGAGTTAAAGTTAACATAAAGCTATGCAGAACAGCAAAAAATATTGCAAAGGCAAAGTATTTTCCCTGAGCCAAAAATAATTAAAATTCATTTACACCCCTCATATGGCAACATGGTATTGCTTATATCCACTCCTGCACCTGTTTTTCCCTGTTAAACTATGGATCAGCCCTATCTTAGGATCTGATCCAGAGCTGCACTTACACCTATTTGTAGGTGTAATCACAGCAGGTTTTTGCACTGCACATGTGCCTAGCGGGAGTGAGCACAGAAAGAGGAATGCAAAGCTACCCATACGCCTGTGTTAGCTTCCTGTTCTCTGTGAGAGTGGAACAGAGTGTTTTACTCTATTTAAATGAGAAAGTGAGCTGTTTATTGTTGCTGTGAGCGCAGTAGCAACCTGGATTCCCTGCACTTCCATTTACAATTGTGCAGTAAGTTTAAGGTGGAGGAGACTTTCCTTTATGCAATGTCTATATTTTTAGTTAAAACATAGCCCTACAAATTTTACAAACAATTAAATTCAAGAATCAATAACATTTTCAGACACAATTCTGGTCATACACTACACTATACAGATGGGTTTTGCTTTTTAAGCATGCATACAGGGGCGTTTTAAGAACTTAGGGGGCCCTTGTGCAGGATTTGTACATGGCTCCCTCACCCCCCCATCCCCTAAGGATCTCCACTCCCCTCCCCATGGTCCCCTTGCACCCTTTATAGATACTCCAATGCCTGAAGCAGTGTATTGCTGCACATTGGGCCTGATCCAGAGCAACGCTCGCAAGCGAGCGTACGACGAGCGTATGCGAAAATTCGGCCAAAAATTCGCCATGCGCATACCCAGTATGACAGCTTCCGGTCGCCCGAGCGTCATGAGCGAATAGCGGGCGTATTGTTAGCGTATTTTTCGCTCGCGGGGCGTACTTTCTTTACGATGGTCGGCTGGGCGCCCGTTTTACTACAGGGAGGCGGGGATAGCCATTTAAATTGTACAGTATGGGCGTGCTAAGCCCGTACGCTCAGCGTATTTTCTGCGAATTTTCGTACGGGCGACGGTCGTACCCAGAAGGCAAAACAGGTGCCAGTGTACAGTTTGGATAATCCATTGTGCAAAGTAAGGGGGATCATTTATTTATTATTCATCAACATATTTTTATATAGTGTTATTAGATTATGTAGCGAGAGAACACATTATAATTACAGAGAGTATTTCACATTCACATCAGTCCCTGCCCCATTGGAGCTACATACTAAGGTCCCTAACACACATACACACACAGATATTTGGGTTCATTGATTCAGCAGCCAATTAACCTATCAGCATGTTTTTAGCATGTGGGAGGAACTTATATGTTCCACTATATTTTGGGCAGGTCAGTGCTGCCGCATGCACTCAGCAGTCTGGGTTACCTGCGCTTCCTTATGGAATTTTATAATTTAATAACTTTATAATTTTATAATTCGGGGCTGGTGTAAGTGTAAGATGGAGGAGATTTTCTTTCAATGATTATTGTTTCTTTCAGCTATAACACAACCCTACTCCTTTTACAATTTAAAATGTTTCATTTTAGAATAAGAAATGTTTTAGCATAAAACACTAGGCATACACTACAATATAGTGACTTTTTTTAAAACACGGATATTCATTTAAAGGCTATGTTTTGCTTAATAAATAATTTAAACATATTATACGTTTTAATCTCTATAGTAAAATTATAGAATACACTCTAACAGCGATTTATATTAGGATGACAGGTGTAATGTAGCAGCCTATACAAGTTTGCATATTTGTATAGGCTGCTGCATTACACCTCTCATCCTCATATATGATTATACACATTGGTTTACATGTTTCAAAAGTGTGCTCATTTTTAAATACAGTACAACCTATCCACAAGTGCTACTGTTGGAACTGGGTCACAAACATTTTAAAAAGTGGTTTTGTGCATCCTCTATGATAAAACTCTGGAGCAGGTCCAATGTCAATTTAGTTAAATCTAAGCTTGGTAAATTACCTCATAAATTGTTTACTTGCAGAAGTTAAATATATTGGTCCAGATCTACTAAGCTGTGGGTTTTGAAAGAGTGGAGAGTTTGCCCATAGCAACCAATCAGATTCTAGCTCTTATTTAACTATTGCATTCTAGAGAATGTCAGCTAGAATCTGATTGACTGCTATGGCCAAACTCTCCACTCTTTCAAAAACCAAAGCTTAGTAAATCTGGACCATCCAGATTTACTAAACTATGGTTTTTTAAAGAGTGGAGAGTTTGCCCGTAGCAACAAATCAGATTCAAGATCTTATTTAACTATTGCATTCTAGAGAATGTCAGCTAGAATCTGATTGGTTGCTATGGACAAACTCTCCACTCTTTCAAAAACCACAGCTTAGTAAATCTGGACCATTGTGTTAAAATTTATGACAGGGAGGATGTATGTTCACCTCAGCAAAACCATGAAACCTATGACAGAAAATGCATTCTAACAGTAGCAACTCAGGACAGGGAGTACTGTGAATTCCTGCTATAGTATAGGGAAATAGCTGATTAAGGCTAAAAAAGCGTTAAAAAATACCTTAACTATACTAATTGCCTTCCAGTTTGGTCCGTTAAATTGATTCAGTTCCTGTAATTTGTAAACTAGCTGTCTTCCCACCATGACATTCACGGAAATGTTTCAACACGTTATGAGTTACATTTTTATTTACAATATTACGTTATAATATTTATTCATTTTTCCCCATTTTATTTCCCATCTGATAATTTAATGTTAATTTATTGATAAGGTAATCCCACCCATTACTTTTAATTACTTTTTATTACCTTATATGGATGGATGTCACTATACTATACACCATTCCCTCATATTATTTCATGAATATTCCATTTAGCCGGTATGTCTTTTTGTTTAGCAGATGTATTCAGATGTATGCCCTATATATGGCTCCCCCTGTTTTCATTTCAAATTCTCACATTTAAAACTGTGAATAACATTTCTTAATTATTTTATGCAATTTTTGTATTATATCGCCTTAATGTTTAACATTTTCCAAATATGTTCTGTTTATAAATGTTAATCATGACCAGGAGCCAGATTTACTAAGCTGTGGGTTTGGAAAAGTGGAGATGTTGCCCATAGAAATCAATTAGATTCTAGCTGACATTCTTTAGTATATAATAGTTCAATGAGATCTAGAATCTGATTGGTTGCTATGGGTAACATCTCCATTTTTCCAAACCCGTAGTTTAGTAAATCTGGCCCCATTAGTGTGATTTTAATCTACTGTAAATATAAGGCCTGAATTTTTCATTTATAAAGAACCTTATTGATGTAATAATATAGCCTACTTATTTTGTTTAGAAGTGTGATTTTTAATCTATTGCATTGGAATTTTCTGTCCTGGCTGCCATATTATGTTATGTTATGTCTGATTGGTTGCTATGGGTAACATCTCCATTTTTCCAAACCCGTAGTTTAGTAAATCTGGCCCCATTAGTGTGATTTTAATCTACTGTAAATATAAGGCATGAATTTTTCATTTATAAATAACCTTATTGATGTAATAATATAGCCTACTTATTTTGTCCAGAAGTGTGATTTTTAATCTATTGCATTGGAATTTTCAGTCCTGGCTGCCATATTATGTTATTTATTTATTTATTTAATCTAATAAGTGCAATATCGGAACCCGTGTCCAATACTGTTTAATAATGGGGACTTGTGCTTT
Source organism: Limnodynastes dumerilii (assembly GCA_011038615.1). Taxonomy (NCBI): domain Eukaryota; kingdom Metazoa; phylum Chordata; class Amphibia; order Anura; family Limnodynastidae; genus Limnodynastes; species Limnodynastes dumerilii. Next base: position 71,907 of record WWET01001053.1, read on the forward strand.
ATATACTGCAATAAGGTTACCAAGTTTTTAAGGTATTTTTTAAGCTAGAAAGTCAAATTGAAAGCACCTATTACAAAAGTGTACATCGCTGCCATAAGATTTCATGACCCTTCCTGTTTCTATGGACTTATTAAACAACACACATCAGCTGAAAGGAAATAAAGATCAATCAACCACTCAGGATTTTCCTGCTCCCATCAATCATCAAAGAAATTATTGTTGTTTTATAAACAGCTATTGGGCCTGATTCAGAGATGCACTTACACCTTTTTTTTAGGTGTAAGGACCGGATTCAGAGTTCCGAGCATGTGTGATGCGGAATCGCACATGCTCATTTGAATACGTGCTATTCAAGGATGCACTTCCGTGCATCCTATAGCACACTCTGAATAGCACGTAAGGTGCTGTTCAGAGTAGTATGCGGATGTGCAAGGCACATCCGACTTGTTAAAAAGTA
>WWET01001053.1:122558-136381 GCA_011038615.1 Limnodynastes dumerilii
CATGTAGGGATATATCTTTGAATTGCTTACTGCACACAGATACTGACCAGCTTTACTATTACACTGTTATTTAGACTTGGGCTGTGAAATGCCACCTCTCAACTCTAATACTGATTGCAACAGATGAAATATGACTCCCCTGCAATCAACATGGTTTAGCCTAGGAGTAACTAATTTCAAGCACTTACTTAAGTCTGGATCCAGCCCATTGCCTCTCTCTGCTGACAAACAAACATTTCACAACAGAGAATGGACACATGCAAGAAAAAAGCTGTAAAAAATTTCATGTAGGCAAATTGTTATATAATTATATAGTAATTCTTTTTTTAGTATCTATTAAAAAATGAGGTATACATGAACAAATACAATGGGCCGGATCCTGAACTATGTCCGTCTTCCATCTTTTAGACCGCATATACGCTATCTACGTATCGAAATGATACGCAGATTACGTATAATAGCTACTACGCATGCGCAGTAGCTATCGTTCAGTGAATTACGTCCGTCTATGGAAGACGGACGTAGTTCAGGATCTATCCCAATGTTCTTTTTAAAATATAAAACCTGTATACTAGCTGTCACTGGGTTTTTTAGCATGATAGAGAAATGTGTAGACTGATGATAATGGGGGAAGAAGTAGATCAAAAGAAACCATGCGTCTGACCAGGAACAGATATCTACAGCCTAAAAAAGAAAGATTTTTAATACATGAAAATTGATAAACCCAATGAAATAACATCTTTAAAGCAAGATTCATGAGTTACAAGGTAATAGAGAATACTGTTGACAGACAACATAGAAATGTCACATGTTAGGTTAATGGACCTTTTTAGCCTTGAGGATGTGTGAAAAGCATGTCAGTGTTTTGCTGCACTCTCATTCTCTACAATGATCTACTCCTTACAAGTCATATGAAGACCCCCCATTCCTTATTAAAGCTTTCTGTAAAACTAGGGTGCTACTTTCATTTAATGGAGAACTTGCATTTTACCCTAGGTGTAAACTTAAAAACATAGAAGAAAGGTTAGTTCTGGTGCACGTCTTTCCTATGTAATTTAAAAACATTACACTTTATTCATATTAAAATGAACATAGTTTAACAACATAAAAATAATATATTTAAGAGCTTAAAACGGTAAATAAAGAGAAATAGAGTGTATGAAAAATATATCACCAGACTGTTCAAATACAAATAGATGCTTTGAGTTTATAATGTTAAGCAATGTAAACACTTTTTAATCATATAGTTTACATTGAATAAAATTATAAACTCATAATATCTCATTCTGATGTATTTATATTTTAACATTATGGTTTATTTTATAAAAAAAAAATACTTAATTTTTCACTTTATTATGTTAATTATTCTGAAATCATGTATATGCTTATAAATTAAATAGAGAGAAAGTTAATCATTTACACTGACCTTTTTATTCTTCAACCACCAGTGTTTTTAAAACCTCTTCTTGTCTCTTCAAACCTCTGTTCTTATGTTCCCCACTCTCTCTCCCCCTGTGTGTCTCCAACCTTCATTCTCTCTCCCCTGTGTGTCTCCAACCTTCATTCTCTCTCCCCTGTGTGTCTCCTACTACTACTCTCTAACCTTCATCCCTTTGGTTTTTTTTCAACCCCCTACTAACCTTTCCCTATTTCTCCTTCATTTACCCACTTTTTCTGTGTTTTCTTCTCCCAGTGGTTATTCAGTGCCAAATGTGCAAAAAATTTGTCACATCACATATTTGACTTAAATTAACTTTTTACCTAGTGTTTAGTATCTTTAACATAACTGTTGACTTGTACTTAGAATTTATTAACGCAGTTATTGCATTTAACAATATTGTATCATCTCAGATTCAGCATATAACTAATTAATTACACCCAGATTAAATCAAATGTAAATATGTTTACAATTGTTTTACTAATATAATAGCTCTTAACAATATATTGCTGACTCTATGACCTTAGGATAGAAAAACAAACCATGAAATGTATTATATAAAAAGAGAACAGATTTCATTTTTTATTAGTTACTTTACTATAATGGATAATATATATATATAACACTTGACTTGTTTTTATTTAGCTCATGCTTCAGTACACTGTTAATGAGACGTGAAATACCGTAGTGTCTTATATAGGATAACAGTTCTATTATTTACACAGTGTCATTTAAATGTAGACTATTTTGTATTGCCATACAATACTTGATAATTGTTTATTAAAAAAAAACCTCAAAATGTATCTACAGCATACAAAAAGTAGCACAACAGACAATAAACATACTTACTGCTCAATAATTTTGCAGGAGCATATTACTTTAAATATATCAACGATAATCGGATCAAGATACAATAATGTAATACTGAGGTAGCACTTATAAATAATTTAAGCTATTTGGTAATTACTACACATATTTATAACAGGAGGCTATGTAAAGAACTGGCAGATGGGAGCCATGAATAAGATAGCCTAAAGCTGCTGAAACCCTTTATCAGCCCCTAGATACTGTAATATATTTAATCATCAAAGAATATAATATATGAAATGAAGGTCTACAAAAGTTACAAAATATGCTTGAAAACAAAGCAGTAAGAAGCATTATTTGACAGTTTAGCCTAAAATAATTATCTGGTATTTTCAGTTTAATTATCTATTAAGAAACAAGACATGAATGAACAAATAAAATTTTATTTTCAAAATAGATAATCAGATGTATAACCAAGATATGAGGCGACATTGGATTTTTTGTATGGTACAGAAAATGTGAAGGTCTGTGAAAAAGGAGGAAAAATGGATCCAAAGAATCCACGCAGAGCCGTATCTCGAAATTTTAGTGCTAGGGACCAAAAAGGATAAATGGTGCCCCCTGACCCTGAATTCCAAGCCAATTTAACCATAAATAGTAACTTACTGGTGCCCCCTTAAGCTTTGCACCCTGGGCGGCCACCCCTATCGCACACCCCTAGTTACGACCCCGAATCCAAGTGTATGAGCAGGAAAAGTTATCTAGTAGTGGTCTCAATTTGACTACACTTTTTCTGTTGTATAACAGACAAAAAATGTGTAATACATAAAAATTGATAAACCAAGTAAACTAACGTCTTTAAAACAAGTCTCATGAGTTACAAGGTAGTAGTGAAAACTGGTGGCAGACTTTACAGAAAAAGGAATATTACAGCCTCAGTTAGTGGACATATAAAGTCTTGGAAAAGTGACTTGCAAAATGCATGTTGGCGTTTTGCTGTGCTTCTGTTCTCTAAAATTATCAACTCCATGTTTTATCAAATAAAGACCACACAGCCCTTACTAGGGCTTCCAGTAAAATCAGAGTGGCAACACCTTTAGCACCATTGATTTCCCCTGCCTGATTAACTTTGGTATCCTGCACCACTCACCATTTTCCATATCAGTGGGAATCTTACAATAGTACTTTTAGGATGAAGATTTTATTACACTTCACTTCTATTCTACCCATATTACTGGGAAGGTGTTAAAAAAGTTTTTCTTGTTAGCATTTGACGCTTGCTTGAACATATTTTTTACCTTCTTAGAATCTGATCTAGTCCATTATATGTTATTAGGAAACTTTAATTCTAATGTTTGTAGGATCTGTTAAAAAATGGTATTATTGACGTATTATTGACGTTTGATCCTGCTTACAACCCTATAACAACTATAATTTGCTTTTCTATATGGAAGCAAACTTTTTTGTATTTATACTGTTTCTGAAATATATTAAATTCTTTCAAATTTTAAAGTTGAATCTGCTTCAAATTGAAATACCGATAAATTAATTTTTAACTGTCCATATATTGTCTATTGAACGATAGACAGGGTAAAAGGAATGTGCTGATTAAGCAACACTGCATTTCTCTTATCTTTTTGTTAATAACTATCCAGGAGTTGTAGAATAATCTTAGCAAAACCGGAGAGTATTTTTGATGCAGTTTTCAGGGGCATTTTGAGCACAAAAAAAAAGCTAAATTGGTTAACTGATTACTAATATCTTAAGTTATAACAAAAAGGAGCTATTTCTGCCTCTAATCTAAGAACATCTAAGACCATCTAAGAACATGCACTGTGGCTACCACAGGTATGAAGCACAGTGCATATAGTAGTCTTTGAAAAACCTGTCATCTCTCTATGATGAATTGCATGGCAACAGCAATACGTTTCAACAACAATGAAGAGTAACATAATGTGTGAGGAAAAATCTTAAAGAGTGAACTCTGATACCTTTTCAGACTTCCAAACCTCCTTATGTTTAGTTATTAATAGGCTTCCTCTAGTCTATCTTATTATGAAGTAATATGTTATAATGGTTTTTAGGGCTTGTGAGCATAAGGAATGAAAATACAGCAAAACAATAATGTCCACGTGTCAAGATGACTGCTGTTAAGAGCAGTGGCATAGACAGACTAATTTGATGTGAAGAGTGGTTTGTAGATTGTACATACTAACTTTCTTGCTATTAAAATGGGTCATCCATTTGACAGAACAACACATGAATAGCAATTAAATGCTTACATATACACTTTAAATGTCCTTTTATGAGTGAACATTTATATTGTTGCTTTTATCTGAATGTCAACAAGCACTGGACTACTGCATTTTAAACTCTCCCAGATACTTCTACTGATCAACTCCCATTTTGTGAGTTGATAAGTTAACATCTGGAAGACATTACTGTCAAATACTACATTAAAACACCACTACTGCTACTGGATGAAAAGAACAGGTCATTTAAAAACTTAAATGATCTCCTTTGCCACAGGCCCTAATGGGGCCATTTTCATATAGCTTGACAATTATGATATAAACCAAAGATAAAGTGAAAGGTAATGCTTAATTAAACAGATAGTTAGATTTTGTAATTCCATAAACTGTGTTGTGTATAATTGGATATTCTGAAATGTGCATATAACGTTAAACAAGCATGCAAGCACACTAAACACATTATAACAGTAAAATAATATAACAGTGAAAAGTGAGAAGATGCTTATACTCTACATTGACTTACTATTTTACAAATCAGCTTGTGTTATATATGCTTGTGGGACGGTATTTCTATCCAAAGAGGACTATAGTATTTTCAGTAATTAAGCTAAAATTTAAAGTGGTATATAATGTTCTAAACCCCCTTTTATAAGTAATAATTATGCTTGGATGTTTCCATACCTAAATGCTGAGATTTGAATTTAATTTTCCATTTTTTTTTTTGCAGTTTCATTTAAATACCAAATGACATCGACCTGGCAAATCGTAAAAGCTATACTATATGAAAATAAATAGAAATTACCTTAGCAAGAATAAATCAATTAGATAGCTGTCTCACCGTGGAATATTGGTAAATACTATGAAAAGCTACACCCCTTCTTCTCCTAATAAAAATATTAAAGAAATACACCCTTCTGTGAAAAACATTATATTGGAAAGGGCCACGCTTCCGGAGGTGGAGAAGGGAGTTCACCATTTCTATAAAAAAAGGGGGACCGTACACAGAGTACCTACCTGAGCAAAATCACCAACATATACTGCAATTATTTGAGTCTACGACATGGTTCATCAATAAAAACTGGATTATTTCATCTTAAAAATTAGACATACATCTTTGGTTCTTAGTCCCTTTCTGTTCTCGCCCTACACCTCATCTCTGGGTGACTACATCAGCTCCTTTGGCTTTCACAACCACCTCTATGCTGACGACACGCAAATCTATCTCTCCTCTCCTGACCTCTCCCCTGAACTTCTGTCAAAAGTGTCAGATTGCCTCTCGGCAATCTCCTCATGGATGTCCAAGCATTAACTCAAGCTCAACATGGACAAAACGGAAATCATAGTCTTCCCTCCTTTGTAAATGTAGGTATAAACAGGCAGCAGGCATTTCTGTAAAAAAATAACAAATTGGTTTATTCACCAAACAAATAGTAAAGAGCCAGTTACCCTTTTACATGAGGCACAGAGTACTCATGGGATGACAGGTGATGGAGTCAACATTTTACATCAGTTTAGTCTGACAATGTATACTATTTGAAGATGTATATTTAGAATGTAGCAAGTCCATATATAGCTCGAAGACCTTTCTTCCTAATAGGGGTTTTGCAGCTATCAGCAATTCTCTCAAAAGGGCTGATGTAATCCTCTAAGCTGGTTATATACATATACAATAAAACAATTACTTATTATTATTATTATTATTATTATTATTACCTACTAATTATATAATTACCAACTAATTGATTTATTCTTACTTGTACAATTCTATCCTCTAAGTTTAGGATATATCATCCTTAACAATACAAAATAATAATAAATCAATCAGTTTATAGATACGTACATACCATATACATAAGAACATAAATATACTGTAATACATTTAATTATCATGACTCATTGCAGATTTTCTTCTATTTTCTCAAATAATTACAGTTAACTATTAGTTTTACGATTGCTGTTTTTACTTGTAAGCAAATTTAACCACATTTTAAAATCAAATATATAATATACAATACAATACAAAAACATACAGAAATAATTTAACAAGTGGATGTAATAATCTAGAGAGCCATTTCCCAAACTAGAATCATTCTATGTCACTTCGTTTCTTTCTTATCATTTGTAATTCTTAACCTACAATTGAAAAGTTTCGATCACAGATTTTAGTAATATTGTCTAATAATCAGCCACTTTATTTATTACATTATATAGGGGCGTCACAACTTTTTTTTGGGGGGGCGAGAACTTATCACTCCCTCTGGCGCCCCATCTCATCTTGGTGTGCCCCCCCCAATGGTAAGCGTTATGTATATTTGTGCTGCCGCGAAAGGGGGCATGGCTAGCCCATTGTGGGCATGGCCAAACTATTGGGGGTGTGGTCAACCCATCATGTCTGCAGCCACACAGTACTCTGATCATCGTCTACAGTCCCCCCAGTATTCCCCATCATGTGCCACCAGATATAATATATCTAGAAAAAAATCTAAACTGTTTGATGTGTGGATTTATTTAAAAATATATTTTTGTGATTTTTAGATATATTAATTTTTATGTTAAAAGAGAAAAGAGATGTGTGTGTATATATAAAACATATCAGATTTCTACACACATACACATACATACATACATACATACATACATACATACATATACATATACACTTCTCTCTTTACTTTAACATAAAAAAATGAAATACTTAGAAAAGTCACAACACACACATATTTATATATATATACACACACACACACACATACACATACACACACACACACACACACACACACACTCACACAGATCTCCCAGTCAGCCTGCAGGTGTCGCCCTAGGCTGATGTCACGGACCTAGGGCCTTATTCACTAAGGACGATATTTTCGTGCCAAATCGCATCGCGGGGCATCGCGGCGATATTGACGCGAAGATGCGGACAGCTAATGGTGAGTTTAAAAATGTTTATTTTATTATTATACACATGTCACACTTTTTTTTAGACACTTAGATTAGGAGAGATGACCTCCTAAGGTAAGTGCATACACGTAGGGGTTAATGTTAGCTAGGATGACTATTTTATTTACATATGTAACACGTTATTTAATTTTTTAAAGGGTATATTTATTTATTTAATTTTTTTTTTTTTTTTTTTTTACACAGACGCGACACGCAGTTCAGCATTGATACAAATGTATCCATGCTGTAAACAGAGAATTACAACGATCACCTTTGCTGATCCTTGTAATTCAATGACTACAGCAGGGAGACACATTTTACACAAGGATTTTAAACCATTAAACACATGTCTGTTATACAGACATGTGTTTTAATGGTCGCGATCGGCACAAAAACATAAATTCGCATCTCTAGAGATGCGATTTTATGTCTTTTGATTTCAATGCGATTTCACCGCGATTCGGTGAAATCGCATTTAGTGAATTACAAACATTGTATGTTTGTAATTGAAAAAAGTCGGGAACGCGATATGCGGACCCGCGATTTAAAAATTACTAAAATCATGTGATTTTGAGCTTAGTGAATCGCCTTTGTCGATTTTGAAGCTCAAAATCACGTGATTTGGGCCAAATCGAGCTTAGTGAATGAGGCCCCTAGTGTGAGTACAGAGATGCAGAGAGAGCAAGGTCTCATGCTCTCTCCCTGCAGAAATGATTACTTTGGAAACTGCAGGAAGTGAGACAGACCCTGCGCTCCCTGCATTGCTAATCTGTTGCTGCAAATTACTGGCAGGGCTGCAGATTACTTGCGGTCCTGCCAGGATACATGTTCCCCAGCAGCGCCCAATGCCGCCTTAGGCAAGTTGCCTATATGGTCTATGCTTAGGGCCGGCCCTGGCTCCTCCCCCTTTACCTATTGGTAAATCGCAGGGCGCCTGTCTTTTCAGCGTGACACTGACAGGCTCCCTTCCCCCCCTCCCACTGTTCAGCTGACAGCCGAGCACCTAGCATAAGAAATGAAGCACCTAGTGCTTCTATAAAAAGCTGCCGCAGTATAATATAGAAGCGCAGGGCACCAGATTTCTGATGTCAGGCTTAAATGCATTAACTTACTTAAATGCATTAAAATTGTGCCCCCGTTCCGATGTCTATGACATTATAGTTAGTCCTAAAAACACAAATTCTAAAAGTGAAAACCTAAAACTTATAGTCTATGACCTACTGAAATAGAGATTAGGAAACAATCTGCTATCTTTCTGTTATCACCTTTCTTCTTTATCTATGATGTAATAAATCATTACTATTTTTCTACCCAAATGGTTAAACATTCACCTAGACTTCCATTAGTTTATCTAATTGTGACATAACTACAATCTGTTACTCTCTACTCCTATTATCTCTATTACTATTGGCGACTCCACCATCTCCTCCTCCACCCAAGCCCACTGCCTGGGTGCCATCCTGGGCTCCTCTCTCTCCTTCACTCCCCACATCCAGTGCCCTCTCACTGTCCTGCTGCTTTCATCTCCGCAACATTGCTCGCATCAGATTCTTCTTATCTGCAGACACCACTAAAACACTCATTCACTCTCTTGTTATCTCCTGTCTGGACTACTGCAACATTCTCCTCTCTGGTCTCCCTCTGGTCTGTCTCACACCCCTACAATCTATACTAAAGGCGGCAGCCAGACTCATCTTCCTCTCCCAATGCACTGCCTCCACCTCTCCTCTCTGTCAATCTCTACACTGGCTTCCTGTCCTTTTCAGAATTCTCTTCAAGCTCCTCACCACAACTTACAAGACTCTCTTCTCCTCAACTGCTGCCCACCTCTCCTCCCTTATCTCCATCCACACTCCCTCCCGTCCATTCTGCTCTGCTGGTGAACGTTGTCTCAACTCCAACCCGATAACTACCTCTCACTACCGCATCCAAGACTTCTTCCGGGCCGCACCTCTCCATTGGAACAACCTACCATATCCCATCAGGCAATCCAGCACACTTCAATCCTTCAAACACTTCCTTAAAAGCTACTTCAGGCTAGCCTACCCTTCCTCCACCTTACCTGCCCTCCCCATCTTCATCACTGTGTCTCTTATCTGTTCACCCTCTCTCAGTTCTTATGAGCAGAGTCCTCCTCCCTCCTGTCTTCAACCCTCTACCTTTTCCTCGTCACTTCCCACCTCTTTCTCTCTACTGTCTATCTCTCTCCTTATTCATCTGCTCCTACACACATATCCAGCATCTTCATCTCCCATACATATTATCTCTCTCCTTATTCACCTGCTTCTACACACACATCCGGCACCTTTATTCTACATACATCTTATTTTGCTATTTTTGTACTGTATTTAATTTTTGTATGGTACATGTAATGTATTCCTTATTCGTGTTTTTATACCCTCTGTTAATTATTGTATTATATATGTAACTGTTGTCTTTGCTATTGCCTCTGTACGGCGCTGCGGATACCATGTGGCGCCTTATAAATAAACGTTAATAATAATAATAATAAATGTAGAGTTCTGTCCAACCAGAACAGGAATGGAAATACAGAAACAGGACCTTAGATTATTGGATTCCATGAGGAAGGAAATCAGTACAACTAGTTTCAGTGCAGAAGAGAAGGGCCCAAACCCCCAAAAAAGGGGGCTGTTGGGGCAGTCGGTGAGAAGTCTTGATATCTAAGTATTTTGGTAGTGTAGCTGGTGTTTCATGTTTATGTTTCATAATGTATTGCACTTTTCAGTAAAGGACATTAAATTAGAGTGTGATATGTCATACTTTTATATATATTGGGAGTGTACCAGGCCAATCGGGCCTCTCACATATGCCATAATGTCAATATTTCACTGTGTCAAAGAAGAAAGAAATAAAAACAAGTTTGTCACAGGTTGGGAATGTATTAGGCCAATTATGCTCCTATATACTGTAGCTCTTAGCCATTGAACTCATTTTTTTAAAGATACTACTGACATTGGGCCTGATCCAGAACAACGCTTCGGAGCGAATTTACGCGTGGCAGAGACGTAAAATCGCCGTTTTGTACGTATTACGCATGCGCACCATAGAAAATACGCACATTATCGTAGCGTAATTGTGAACGTATGGGCAATTCACGTATGTGTCACGTAAATACTTACGTGTGGGCATGCCAATTTTACGTAACTCCAAAATACGTCTGAAATACGTGAAGTAGGCGGTGGGTTGTATTTAAAGTGTACAGTATGGGCGTGCTTAGCTGCGTAAATTCGTCTAGCCCATACGTACGTGTGCGTATGAATGCGGTTACATTGGAAAAAGTTAAGGTAGGGTTTGGAAAGCGTATCTTGACAAAATACGTACGTTCAAGGGGTGTGCCGAGGGGAGTGTAACGAATTTATGCGCACGAAAATACGCTATGCGAATAAACGTACGGCAAACGTAGTTCTGGATCTACACCATTGTGACATTGGTTCGAATTCTATGTGATATATCCGATAGTATATGCTCAACACATTTGTCACATTATGTAACTTTAAAACTTAATAAAAACGTTTATAAAAAAAAAAAAAAAAGAAATACACTCTACAGACATATATTATAGGACTATTCCTTATTTTAAAAAAAAAGGGTGTGTGTCTTGTAAAATGTGTGGGGCTTTCTCTCTGGAAAGCAGAATTCTGACCAACTGAGAGTCAGCTATTTCACATATAACATATATTTTATGTGTTGATGGGTTTGCAAATATATGAAACAGATCTCTATACGCCTGGAGATCTGTTCGACAGGGCGGTGCATCCCCTCCACCTGCCTAAACATCATTAAGTGGGCGGGGGAGCATTTAAATTTTACAGCGGGGGTTGAGTTTTCAATATTCATGCAAATCAGCGGTCATACAGATGTAAAACCAACGCCCATTAAACCTAGAAATGTGCTTATTTTGAGTGTAAAAAAAATTGCAACAGTGGACTGTTTCTCCAATCACTTTTCAGCATTTATTTTACAACAGTTTCTTTGCACTTTATCTGTCATATGGACCATTTGTCTTAAAGAAACAAAATTATTCAATTCAATATTTACACAATATAAAATCAATAGGTAGTTAACCCAATTACTACAGCTTTATGTACAGTACACCATTAGACGTGATTAATAATTATTAACTGAATATATTGCTTGAAATACTGAGATTTCACCTCAATCAGTAAACTATACATGACATTGTGGACCAATTCCTTAATACCTTTGGACACCTGTCTTCTACAATCTGCTTGTGGAAGTCAGGTGATTTTCTGGCACTGAACATGTGTGCCAGCTGTTACACAACAAATTTGTCCGAAAGGGCATTACAAGACACCCTCATGCCTAATCCCTGCAGGGAGGGTATGAATAGACATGTAGATGAAAGTAAGTGGGCAGCAGTAGGCACAGCTACATGGATCTGCACTCAGACAAACGCAGATCCGTGTTGAAAACATAAGGCAGGCTTATGGACATCGTCTAAACTCCGCATGAGAGATCTGGTTTAGGCGCTGTATATTTTGCACTATGGGTCAGATCCAGAACTCTGCAACAGTGTCGTTTTGATCACTGTGGGATCTTAAGTTCCATGTGTGCGAGGAGAGACTACTCTTCCCCCACTCATGGGATTTCTGACACCAGAACCACAAAAATTTCCTTCCATGGGGATGGTGCGGAAATGAGGATTCTACATAAGGGCTTCAGCAATTAACATACCTCCCCCCTTCCACCATGCATACATGATATATGCATCCAACCCCTGCCTGCATTGCTAACGGAAAGGCTTGCAGCAAAGAAGCCTGGATCAAGAAGATCCCAATCTGTACTGGAAGTCTGTAGCAAGCGCAAGTGCAGTATCAGAATGCAGACATTTTTCCAAATGCGGATCCGGATTCACAGTTACGTAGTTTTCGTCTTACGTACGTTGTTTTAAGAATTGAGCTGCTAAACATGTGTAGTAGCTTATTTATGATATCTTTGTACAATTTCTGAACGTGGATTGTGTAAGTGCGGTGTAAAGACTGCGATTATGCAATCTATGTGCAGAAATGGTACGTAGATAGTGTATATAAGCTACTATGCAAGCGTGGTAGCTCAAACCGCGTACGTAAGACAGAAACTACGTAACTGTGAATCCTAAATGTTGACTCCACATGTTGCAATTCATGTTACACTTCCCAATTGGACCTAAGGCTTAACCCAAACAAAACAAAGAAATGAGATGTTACATGTTAAAGCACAGTAATGCACTATGACGTGTCTTTAGTGTAGGAATGCCCATAATGGGGAGGCTTTGGTGTGAGTAGGGCAGCTAAACATGTATTGCAACATGTAGATATAACATTACCTGTATTAAATACATACAAAACAAGCTTAAATAGTAAAATGAATGTCGTTGAGAGGAGGCGTTTTGCTGCTGATTGAAGGAATGCGGTATCTAGTGTTTAGATTTATATTTTTTTTTAAAAATCATTTTTATGGGATTATCTTGCTCTGTATGTATATTAAAGGTTTGGTCCTTAATGCATTGTAGCCCTTATGGACTGGAGAGAGATATTGTAATAGCAGACAGGCACTGATGTAACCATTGTCATCTGATGCTACCATACACCTGGAAATGAAGGGTTCTATATTGAAATGAGTGGCTCTATAGCGATCTCTGGACTGCTTCATATTCAGTTATGATGTGATTTATCTTTCTATGTTCCTTTATTTTGTCTCCATATATTTCACATAATATTCACAGGCAAACTAAGGCAGAGAAGCAGTCCTATTGATCATGGACAACTGGGTTGTGATTTGTTAGTCTTCAGTATGGCTTAGTGTTAACACACACACACACCCACACACACCCACACACACCCACACACCCTCTGGCGTAATGTCTGTTAGCATTGGTATATATAAAGTTGCATTTTTTTTGAATCACGTGAGAGACTATTGTAAAGCTGCGAAACAAGCCGTCGTTTGGTAGACCATTTCTTTCATGTGCCATTCCTCATCTAGGAGTCCGTGTTGGAGGCCCAGGCTGTATCCAGACCCTGCACATGACGTGACATGTGCTCTTGCCACTTGTGTGCCGCCACCTCAGGGTGGTAGCTTTACGCTTCCCTATTTTAGCAATGAAATATCATCCGCAAAATCATCTTGCGACCGTCTTAGACAGCGGGAACATCGCCACTGGAATAGCATTAGGCAGAGGGGAAGCATGAAGAGGGCACATACACCAGCCATGACATAAGCAGTGGTCATCAATGCCGATTCATCCAGCTGGGGCGTGTTGTAACCACAGTCTTCCAGGTCAGAGGCATAATATGGGCCATCCACAGATGCCTTGCGGGAATAGTCATGAACTGCAAAAAAAAAAAAACCCCACAACAACA
>WWET01001053.1:142514-159535 GCA_011038615.1 Limnodynastes dumerilii
CGCTCTTCCCTTTTATACTTCCATTACCAGTTAAAGTGGAAATTTTGAATTGGAGTTATGGACAGGGCTGAATTAAGGTTTGTGAAGGCCTCTCTTGTCGTTCAAATTTAAAATGTTTTTCCAACCTAAAATAAGTGTGCACCAACCTAAGTGAAAACTACAAATGTCAAATTTTATTATAACTAGACATAGGATTATATGCATTTGCATGTTTGCATATGCAAATGCATAAAAGGCTATTTTTATAGCGTTATTGCATATTTTAGTACTTTTTCATTGATATTGCTTATTTCAGTAGTTAAATGTGTTAGGTGTGTTGTATTATGCGGGAACGGTGGCGGGCCGCAGCCAGTGACGTGTGCCTTACACGCACTCTGCAAGCGCACTGAACCCGATCTGCTGGCTCGCACTAGGCAAAAGTGTTGGTGTGATGCGGCGAGCGTGGGGGGAAGGGAGTATGGCATTTGTTGCTTCACGCAATTCAATTGTTTGTCATTCAATTGCTCGCCTTGTTTGGTAACCTACGAAAATCTTATTTTTGTTGAAATAATGCCACCAGTGAAAAAAAATACCCAGACTTTGATGGAATCTTGAATAAAAAATGACCCAGGCCAATTTACGACTGTTGGCACTGTGATTTTCTGCAAGGTTTGTGACAAGCGAATACCTTCATCAAAAAAATACCAGATCGATCAACATGTGAGTACTGCTTCCCATATATTGTGAAAATAAACGTTAATTCTAATAATAAATAGTATTTTGATTGTGCATATTTTGTGCATATTTCACCCTTTTTTGTGCATATTTGCATGCATATTTTGGCACTTTGATAGTGCATATAATCCTATGTCTAATTATAACTGTATCTTACTGGTATATAAAATTATCCATCAGTCTTTTGGTTTCTCTTACTATTCAGTTGGTGCAAATGTACAATGGTTAAATATTTTACACTTGGAAGTCATTCAGTAGGACATGAATCTGTACCAAATAAAATGTTTTTCCAACATATGTTATAAAAGCACTACACATGCTGCAGCTGAAAAGTGAAAAATAACTGTATAAAAGTGCTTTTAATATAATTTTTTCATAGATAAATTTAAATATTATGATATTTGCATTAAAAATGACAATCTAAATACTTTGAAAAATGGAAGACAATCTACTCTATGTTTATTGAAGTTTGCTTTAAAGGCTTCTCCCAAAGCTGACATTGTGCAACTTGGTGCCCTTGGCAGAGTTTTAACTGTATCCCCCTCAAAAAAATACACTATAAAAATACACACAGGGATTACTTTTTTGTATCAGGGCAACAGCAGTCGGACACCATAGGGCAGTTATCTCAGAGACCTATACATTAGCTAATGAGTGTTTCATCTACAGTAGCTAGTCTTCAATCCACAATGCAATAGGCTAGTTAATCCCATAGTTCAAACCATGCCCTTACAAATAAACATAAATTAGGTTAGACTGCATTCATTTTAAGATATCAAGGTCCACACTTCAGAGCAACCAACTTATACATTTATTTATACACCCAAACACAAACACACTGGGTAGTCATGCATTTATATTTTTTTTATATATATATGTTGTAATTTCTATAAACAAATAATGTAATATAATTTTTTTAAGAAATGTAATTACCTAGTGTTTGAGTATTTTACTGTAATAGAAAATAAAAATAGTTGTTATAGAGTTTGCTTTGCTTTTTAATGTAGCTTATGGTCACACACAGTATAATACAGTTGCATCTGAACTATAGAATTCATTAGTGAACCACCAAATGCACAAGCAATAATAATATATGTGGTCCATTTTGTAATCTGATATAGTGTTATTTGTAATGCACAGCTACATTATTGTAACAATACAATTACAGAACAGCTCTGCATTGTCATTGATCCGACCCTGGCCCATGACATACATGTATTTGAAGAAAAAATGTTTCATGAATAATATATGAGGCACTGTACATTTACTTGTTTCATTACTAATGCAGTTCTTCTATCATAGACCCCCTAGACTTGAATGTAAAAATAAATAAGTAAAAACATTGCAAATTAAGTGGTGTAGATTCTTGTGTTTGTATTTGTGTTAATTGCAATGTAATTACAGCATAATGGTAACTGTAGAATCCTTAATGCAAAATGTAATGTGCTCACATGCTCTGAATCCGGTGCTCTCTGCTACAGCTTATGTGATATTGGTTTTGAAGTCATCAATATCAAATCAGAGTAAACTTAATTGCAATCAATCAGGCTGCAAATGAGCAAAGGTTTAACATCGAATAAGCTGTAAGTAAGCAATATCTTTGGGTCATTCATTTTATAGACACAATGATTCACTTCACAATGTGCAAGATACATTTACGAAAATTATTATGAGATTGTGTCTAAACAGGGAAATGATTTAGAACAGTACTAAAGAAGTTAAAATATAAAGGGCCAGATTTACTAAGCTGCGGGATTGGAAAAGTGGAGATGTTGCCTATAGCAACCAATCAGATTTTAGCTCTCACTTTCCTATTACATACTAGAGAATGTTAACTAGAATGATTGGTTGCTATGGGCAACATATCCCCTTTTCCAAACCCGCAGCTTAGTAAATCTGGCCCAAAGAATCTAAACACTTAAAGGTCATATGCAGACTTAATACTGCAAGGGGACTCACGCAATCTGCTTGCATAAGTCCAATTGCATGTAACATCGGCACATGCTTGCTTCAGATGTTATGCATATGTGGAACTCCACATGCCAAAATCCTGCCCCTGTGGGGTGACACAGAGGAGCTGCATGGGGCCCATGCTTTATGGACACAAATGTTCATGCTTCCTGTCTATACGTAGTCCCAGACCTCTGCATGTACATATCACATGCTGCTGCGGTAGTCGCAGTGTCATGATGACTTTCTCGCCTCGCTGCTTTAACAGATCCTGGTTGTTGCTTGGCAGCCAAGATGCTGTTCTTTAAGGAAGCTGGATGACAGCAATCATAGCTGTTGCTAAGCAGCCAGGTTGCAGTGTAAACAGCACAGCCCTAGATTCTACTCCAGGGGCCAGATTTATTAAGGGGCGAGTTTACTCGGCCATATAAATGGCGGCACATCACCACAGTTTGATGGCTTTTTTTGTTTCAATAATCGCTGGATTTACAAAGAGGCGTGTTTCCCTGCCGATTTTCATTCTCCTGCGTTGTATGGCGATTTTTAAAAGGTTTATTCACTGTGATTAAGCTTATAGTCATGATGAATTAACCCTTACAAAATTGCCATACATCATATTCCTTACTAAATTATTGTTTTTTAAATGTTTAAAAAAAATTGTTAAAAGTTATTAAAATAATACTTCTTTTATTATAGGAACAGGGATCATGTACTTTTATTTTAATAGGAACGGGGGCCATTCTCTATGTGGCAATGTGATTAACCTTTATTAACCCCAGTTCTTATAATAAAAGAAGTATATGGCCCTCGTTTCTATAATAGTAATAGTTTCATTAGTGAAAATTTCTGAAAAATAATAGGTAGTCAAAACTGTGTTAAACATCAAACAAAATACATACTAACAGGAAACAAAGGAGAGATATTTCACCAAGGTAAAAAAGTTTGTATGGGAGGGGGAGTGGCTTTATGGCTATAAATATAATTGATTTGTGGTGAGTGTACTGCTGAGTCAGGGAGAGAGGTTTCGGGTTGAAAATGTCGTGGCAATTGCTGCATTTGGGTTGATTACATGGCAGGGTCAGGGGGGGAGTGCTGGTTTTGGTGAGGGATGGGGAAATCAGGAATTGTTGGTAATGTAATTGGCTGGGGTGGTTTATTGTTGGTATTGTGATTGGCTGGGGTTGGGGAATTGTAGAGGATATTGTGTTTGGCTGGGGTATTTAGGAGGGTATTGGGATTGCCCTTCATGTGTTATGAGCCCTGGCACAATGTGCATCACCAGTAGACTCATAAACCCATTCAGTGTTCCCAGCAACACCACCCTTTTCATATTGGTGAATGCCTCCACATCCATTTTTTTGTAATCATTTCTCATTTTGTGAGGCCACTCTATCAATATCTGAAGCAATGTAATTCAGTTGTGATATGATGGCCTCATATTTGGCCTCGTATTTCACTCTAAATTTCCTGTCTGCTACAGATTGGGGTTGGAGTGACTGGTTAACCAGCAGGCAGAAGAGAATCCATGCTTGTGGCCTGGAAAAGGTGGCATTCATCCTCATCCTCCTGGGCTGAGGCCTGTGATGTATATCTAACTTCCTCTGGAAAAAAGGTTATGAACAGTGTGAATACTACAATCGCGCGTCAAGGCATTAAAACAATTCAAAATAAAATAATTTTATCTTTAAAAAAAGTTCATTCGGTCACAAAAAATAATGAATAAAAATGGCAAACGAATGAAGAGAGAGTATGGAAAAGACAATCAGGAATTCAGAGACTTTTATTTAGTAAATCCTGGTGTTAAATAATTTCACACAGTAAAAGAAGCGTTGGGCACAATAAAATAATCTGACACCAACCACATATGTCCTACAGAAGATTCTACTAAAGACCTTTCAACCAAACTACTTTGGACGTAAGCTGGGTACACACTTGTCCTATCCTCTTCAGATCTAACACCAGCCAAGACTGGTTACACAATCCTTCTGCAGACCAAGTTTGCCGATACAAAACCCAATCCATAATATACTGCACACTTGTCCAGTTCTACAGAAGGCCTGCATCTACTGAAATGATATGCTCAAACATATGCATCATCATACATACTCTTCCAATCTATCCAGACCTCCTGTCACTCACACACATATTTAGATAATAATGGGAAGTTATGTTACAGATTAACATAAACAGGAAAAAGAAACTATTTGTGGTCATTTTGGTGTTGTGTGTAGTCACTGTTCTTGTTTGCTTTTGCTGCCTGCTGGACTGTGCACTCACTTAACTGACTGAGTAAAAAGAGTTAATATACTAACTACCTGATGACATTGAAGGCTTACAATGAAATGTTGAAATACATGCACATTTTTTTAAATAAATATTAAATATTTTTTAGGTGTAACAAAAACACAGCAAGTTAAAATTCTTCTTTTTTATAAAAACCCTTAAATAATATTGATGATATTTTGTATACTAGAAAACTGACATGTGCAGTATTTACAAGTTTTTTAAATCTGCTATTTCCCAGTGCTGTTCGCAGTGACAGCTGCAACATCATTTAGGCAATAAATATGCACATCCTCAAAGGCATTGCTGCATATCGCAAGACTTGGAAGAAGAATTGGACAAAGCAAACACGGGCGAGTGCTTTGCTCGGGTGATTGGCGGTTAGGTCTCCTGATTCTTAAGCAGGTTTAAAAATCTTTTGACCTGGCCAAGTAACCAGGGGCTGGATCCAGACTTAAGTAAGTGCTTGAAATGAGTTACTCCTGGGCTAAACCATGTTGATTGCAGGGAGAGTCAAGTAAATTCTATTTGTTGCATGCGGGGATATATCTTTGAATTGCTTACTGCACACATATACTGACCAGCTTTACTATCACACTGTTATTTAGACTTGGGATAGAAAACATCACTTCTCAACTCTAATACTGTTTGTAACAGATGAAATATGACTCCCCTGCAATCAACATGGTTTAGCCCAGGAGTAACTCATTTCAAGCACTTACTTAAGTCTGGATCCAGCACCAGGATTGGATGTTACAAGTGGTAGTGTGAGTGTACACACTTATCCAATGTCTAGCTAACTGGTCAGTCAGAGTTCAGATTGGACCAAAGTGAGCGAGATATCTAGGGCCACATTTATCAAATCTTCTAAAAAGTGTATGTAGTGCACATAGCAGCCAAATTGTATTTTTCATATTCTTTTTCAGAATGTAACAGCAGACAAAAGAGTTAATCAGCCCCTTGGCCCAAACATGGAAAGGGAAGCAAAATAAAATGTGCAAACAGAAAGTGTTAATACGTAATGTGTTGTCACTCAGAACTAAATAAATTTTTTTAAATAAAGCTGCTCCGTATTTAGGTGAAATCAGAAAAATTAGTCAGTATTTTCTCGGCATGCAAAAACAAAAAACAAAAACTGAAAAAGTCTTAATTATAACTCCTAAATACTACAGGATGGTGTAGTAAGTTATAGACATTTTTGTTCAACTTGCTGTTGTAATGTAAACTTCGCTTTATTGTATTTGTAATTGGTTGAGTTGAATAACATCATTTGAGATAAAGTGAAAAAAAAAGATATCATTAGGTTCAAATATCCCAGCTGTTAGCTGCAGTTGCTTTACAAAGCTCATTACTAACTTGCAAACTACAGTATTGTCTGCAAAGTGTGTAATCAGTTCTAAGTGTTGTAAGATGTGAGTGCAGTACAATTTAGGAGTAAAAGCAAGGATGAAGGATAAAGAGTGAGGCAGACACTTCTGTTCAAGTATAGAGGCTCAAGTAGTTTTACTTTCTATATTTGTATATACTTTTTACTTTAGCGCGCATAAGCTGCAGAGGACTATATTAAAGTGCCTTCATGTGTATATAATTTTAATACAGTTACATTTTCATCCTTTATTTATTATGCTCAGGCACTTTTATCAGATGCTAAGCATACCATAAATTAAACAAAATGTTGAATATAAAGTAAAAACAATACCCAGTCACCTTGTAATTAAAAAGGATGCTGCTACTATTATTACAGCCGTCAATGCCGCCTGCAATCATTTTTACTACACGTGGCATGATGGCATGAAAAGAATGGGAAGAGAATCAGCAATAAATGTGTGGCTGTAGAAAAATTTAATTCAAACAGCTGCTGGCAACCAGGATAGCTTTCCAACATTTATATTATCCCATTTGCCTTTCTGCTCTGGTGCTACTTTGTTTTTTTGTTACATATGTACCCTTAGTGGTCTGGAACCAGACTTCTGATTTCAATGCAAAGTGAATATAGAAATATATATGGATCAGGCGCTGAAATTGACTATTAAAGTGCTATGTGCTGCTAGGGAAAGGGAAAAAGGGAATTAGTGATGTAAAAAAGTGACAGCTGATTGGATTAATTAATACTAAAATTCATAAAACCTTCATAAAAAAATCAAATCATTCATCAATAAATGTGAATAAAAAATGTGATTATAAACCAAAGGGGGAATGAAGGATTATAAATAAATGTTCATAAATAAAGTCCTTTAAAAATATCCTTAAAATCCAACAATAAAAGAAACTTCTTTTGCAGCAAGTGATAAGCCATGTATAAAAGTCTCAATCTTAGTCTCAGTCTAAATTGAATCCCATATTAGAGAGAAGAGTAAAACATCTGTATAAATGTAATCTCTATGTATTTCCTATTTTAGCAGTAAATCTTCTTAAGGTGTATGGTAAAATTCAGAACAGTAAATACATTAGGGATCGAATGATCACTCACTTTTTAGAAGTCATCCACTTAAATGGATCCAGGTGTTGCTGCGATGTTGATAGGATTCCCTGTATCTTTGTTCCTTTGATGTTTAGACGGAGCTTCTATATGCGGCTCGCAGTTCAAAGTGGCTCCTCATAATTAGGCAGTATTTCCAAGGATGTAGGTTTCTGATGTTCGAAGTAGGATATCTTTTTACTTGGAAAAAAGTTGTAATTTTGAATCTTCTCCGATATTTCTTTTGTTTGGCTGCACGGTGCAAAGTGGGGTCCAGTACATCTATCTATTACTCTTTAAAGTTTAGCCTTAGGAAGACTTTGAGCTTTTCTAAGGGGTAGATCTACTCCTTTTTTTTTGTTTATCTCTATGCAGATCGGCCCTTAGGAATTTAATATGTGAAAATATTGTGTATGGTGAATAGAAAATTCAACTTCTTCACTAGTGATGGGCGGCATCTTATATTACTGTTAGGTGAACCATTGTGTCACAACCCTGACCTCACCAAGACTATTCGGACAGCCTACAAACCATTTCTTAAGGTCTTTGGTTCTCCTTCAAACAAATCTACCACAACGTACTTTCATCAGGATTATCACAAACTCAAAATGGTCTGTTCTATTACAACTATGTAGCGTTAAGACATTCACTAACAAATCCTTTATTGACAGGTTAATGATGCACACAAACATTTTTTTCAGCTACAAATAAAGACTTTCTCCAAGAATAAACTTCAGGCCAGGGCAATAAACAGCAGATCCAGGCCTGGCCAAATAAGGGTCAATTCATACTTTCTAAAATACAAGATAATGCATCTTATTATGAGACATGTTTGAGATGTTTGCAGAAGGTTAAAGAGAGTGTAACAGGGTTTAAAGAAGAGAAACAGTATAAACAGATTTGAGAAGTTTAGCAAAAAATTTTAACTGTACTGAAACAAATGATAGTTGTTCATTGGATGAGGCACATAAATGAATAGTCAATGTGATATAGCATGTTTATGAAAGGTAGAACAGATAGGAAATGGGAAGAGATTTGCATATATCAGGGATTATTTGGGCTGGGGAACATTTGTCAGACTGGCTAGTCTAACAACACACAGGGTTATCTACTTTTTTAATGACCTCTAAAAGATGTTTCCCAAGTAGAAATACAAACTAGAACAAGATATTTTCGGACTTCAGCATAATACTTTTTTGATATTTAATATACAGGCAACAGTGAAGCAATCATAAAAAGAAAAATTTTGATTCATGTTTTAATAAAATCTTATGAAAGCGTGCTACAGAAAAACATGCATTTTAGAACAGTTCAAAAATGCATTAAAGCTAAACTTAAGCTTAAAAAGATTATTCAATATATATATACTGTTGCATGAAAATGTTGCATGGATGCAAGAGATTAAATAAAAAAAACACATATTAATAAAAATAGAGGACACAAAGGTTGTTATCAAAATGCAAGGGATATAGTAAATTATGTAATATAGAAATTATGTTATCCAAGATATGGAAAGTATTTCCTGAACAAAGTGAGGCTAGTTCCTAAAAAAAAGTTTTAAAATATATAAATAACACAAACAAAAAAAATTGTAATAGACACCAAAAGATGAACAAAATAAACTGGTTGAAGCTAATAGAAACAAAACAGATACAAAGCGATATTAAAAAAATCAAATACCAGTTGTAAACATGAATGAAATTGAGTGCTGCAAGTATGATCTAGGTACTGTGGATTGCTGAAGACATAATGCAGATGCGTACTGCTGATCAGTGGCGCACCCAGGGGGTTTTCTGGTTGCCCAGAAGCCCCTCAGCTTGAAAATTGAAGAAAAAAATGTTAAAATGTGCAAAAAAAAGGGGCGTGGCCTAGTGGCCATGTAGAGTAGACTGTCATGGAGGTTGATGGTCCTGGCCTGTGCTACAATAGCAAAGCAGGTGAGGATGGTAAATGTGTCACAACATATTCAACATTGCTTAGGCACTGACATAAGCTCTGGTCCATTGTGTAATGTGCTTTACTAATGCATTGTATACTGCAATTGCTATTACATCTGTTCCTGCAATATAAAACTACTATTTTAATGTGTAAAAGAAGTAAATGATAAATTACTTAAAAATATAAAAAACAGGACTTGTTACAGACAATAACAACGCAATTCCTTGATGTCGTTTTATTTTATTTTTATTATTTTTAAATCTACACGATAAACTTCATGCTTTCACAAAGAACGTTAATGGACGTCTTAGATATTTTGGCAGTCAGATAGTACGACTATATTATCAGTATTATCATTTTACATATTTTTTTTAACATCATATTAATTAGCTCTTTTCAATTTTAAAAAGAACTTCAACCACTGCCGCATTACAGTCTAATTCCCTAACACACACGATCACAGTGGGGGCGGGGCCGGAGCAGAGCTTATTTGTCACTTTTTCGGGGTTCAAAATGTGGGAGATATGCTAATATACTCCACATGTATTACACATATTGGAAACCCCCCTTTCAAAATCCTGCGTTTGCCACTGCTGATGGGTTTTCTTACCCCACTGATCCAAATGCAAGTGCCCAATACAAATGCATTACATTATAGAGAATGTGGTTATGCTGAGTTTCAGCACTTGATTGACTATTCAAATGTAATTAGCATATAGGACCGGATCCAGACCCCCGCATGCTTTCCGTGCGCACGGGGGTCTGAAATTACGCGAGACAGAGGGGAGTGCACACCCCCTGTTACTCCCCTCTGTCGTGCGGGCTTTATGGCAGCTTACGCTGCCTTAAATGCGATGGGCGGATCAGCGGACCGTATGACCGCTGATCCGCTACAGTGTGGGAGCCCCCTCTTACACTGTACACTTTACATGCTTCCCCCCGCCCGCTTTAGGGAAGCACAGCCCATTTGCACGCAAACGGGCACAGACGGAACAAAGTTCCGTCCGATTGTTTGAACGCTAGGATTACTATAGTAATCCTAGCGTAATATCTGGAGGGCGCAGTTCAATCAGGTGATTTACGCACCTTGCGTGCGTAAATCACCTGACGATCTTAAATCTGGATCCGGTCCATAGTCATGAAATATATTTGAAAATGAAAAAATGTTTTTTTGTAGTATGTTTTTAGTTCAAGTGCAGCACAATGTACATACAACCTTTCCATACATGTAATGAGGTGCTTGCAAGAATAAATGCTACCACAATGTTTCGATATTGGTTTGGGAATTTTGGCCACTTCCTGGACTTGCTAGTGCAAATGTTTAGCCATAAATTTTGTGTGCTTACATTAAAGTTCAGGTTAGGATTGAAATAGTGTTTTGAGGTTGTTATGTAATAATGAATGAAGAGTCTCATTCAAATTGCAATTGCAATTTTAGAAAAAAAGAGAAAAGCTAAATAATTAAACACAAATATAAAATAACAATATGAAATATTAAAATATTACGTTTTATTACTGGAGTGATGCAAATTTAAGTTTCAGTTGAACAGCCAATAGATTGCTGTTGCTTAGCTAATTTAATATAGTCACCACCGCGATTTTCGGACCCGCGATTAAAAAATTACAAAAATCACGTGATTTTTAGCTTAGTGAATCGCCTTTGGCGATTTTTAAGCTAAAAAACACGTGATTTTAGCAAAAATTTAATATAGTCACCACATATAGAAACTAAATGTTTGAGGTGTAAATTTATTCAATCAGAAACAGAAAGCTGGTCTGTGGTTATCGTCACTTTTATGTATCATTTCACCACTCCTTCAGTACCTGAAAAAAAGACATTACCTAAAAGGTATAGGTGTATTGATGTGTTTATGTTTTATTGTGTTGCAGATGCATAAAGATTTCCATTACTATTAGGGAAAGGCAAGATTTGGCATTTCAGGTGATTTAAAACTATAAGTTTTGTTATGCATTTCAGGTATCAGGGTACAAAAAGAGGGGAAGAAAGTCTTGCACCAGCACTACTTCAATTATGCATTAGATGTGACCCTCCAAATAACGTCATATAATAAATCAGTATCAGGAGTGGGTGCTACTAATGGTAATAAATATACAATACAAAAATGAAGAAACACTAAGGTATAGTATTCCCTCCAAGACCAATTCATTCAAGTGCACTCCAAGGGCCTTATTCACTAAGGGCGATTTTTTGTTTTGATTTGTAATTGCGGGTCATCGCGGCCCATCGCCACGATGGACCTGCGATTTTTTTATTTTGGGGGTCTAAATTCACTAACATGCGATTTTTTTCAAACACATGTTTGTCTTGCATCCGTAAATTTCTTCCGTACAGGAGATGAAGAAGAAACCTTGTTACCTTGATTGCGACGTCTGCAATATAACCTCCCACCAGTAGGGGGCGCTGATTAAATTCAGAAGCTGACGAAATTAACAGAAGTGTCTAAAAATAAGACATCAGACAAGACATAGCCATAATACAAACATGTAATTAAAAAGAGAAAGCTCTGCATCCCCGTGTGTATAATCATCAAATATTGCATATTATTGCATAATAACAGCTAATAGCCATCTATCCCTGTACTAAGAAAAAGAAGAAATCAAAAAAATAATAAAACCACCTCACGGTGGCGCTTCACCGCCGAAGAGGCCACTGCATATCCCTACCTGAAATAAGCCAAATCAAATAAACAGGTAAGTAACAAGCCTGGTAGCAACGTTACAAGCAGCTGAGAAATAGTGGGAGTCACAATGGAGATGCAGAGAGGAACACCGACACGTGTTTCGCACACAGCTTTTTCAAGGTAGGTGCTTTCAGAACAGGAGGGCTTCTTATAGTGCCAAAACGAGCTGCTGGAGGGCTGATTGGTTCAGTTCAGCCCACATCAGTGTGCTTGGATGATTGACATCAGCACAGTGCAAATCCTTAAAGTGATAGAGTAAACAATACATTGTTAGTCATCAGACAGCTGTCATTAGTGCATCAGGGTGTCTATGCTGTTTGAGCATGGTTTAATGTGAAGTTTCACAGGGCCTGGAGCGCCAAAGTTTGCCCATGCCTGCCTCACTATATACAGCCAATATCTGCCCCATTGTGATCCACTATTTCTCTACTACAGGCTGAGTCAACCTGTGACTGTCCAGGTGTTCTAAAACTACGACTCCCAGAATGCATTGTCATGTTTAAGCTATACAGCCATGGCCAAAAGTTTTGAGAATGACACAAATATTAATTTTCACAAAGTCTGCTGGTTTTTATTATGACAGTAAACAATTGAGTAGACACATAGAAATGATCTAATAAGAGTTACAAATCAAATAGTTATGGACAAGTAGTGCCCTTCTAAATTGTTTTGCTTGGAGTTGCCATTTCTATGTGTCTACTCAATTCCCTATTGAGGGAGCATGTTTTTTGGTCCAATTATTTTTTAAGCTGTGAGGTACTTTTTGGTGTGTTGCAAATGGTTTTTATTATGTCAATTTGCATATAAAAGGGCTTCACAAGCAAGGATATTGCTGCTAGTAAGATTGCACCTAAATCGATCATTTAGCGGATAATCAAGAACTTCAAGGAGAGAGGTTCAATAGATGTGAAGAAGGCTTTAGGGTGCCCAAGAACATCCAGTAAGTGCCAGAACCATCTGTTTAAGTTGATTGAGCTGCGGGATCGGAGCACCATCATTGCAGAGCTTGTTCAGGAATGGCAGCAGGCAAGTGTGAGTGCATCTGCATGCACAGTGAGGAGAAGACTTTTGAAGGATGGCCTTGTATCAAGAAGGTCAGCAAAGAAGCCATGTCTCTCCAGGAAAAATATCAGGGACAGACTGATATTCTACAAAAGGTACAGGGATTGGACTGCTGAGGATTGGGGTAAAGTTGTTTTCTCTGATGAATCCCCTTTCAGATTGTTTGGGGCATCTGGAAAAATGCTTGCTCAAAGAAGGAAAGGTGAGCAGTACCATCAGCCCTGTCTCATGACAACAGTAAATCATCCTGAGACCATTCATGTGTGGGGTTGCTTCTCAGCCAAGGGAGTGGTTTCACTCACAATGTTGCCTAAGAACGCAGTGCAACTTCTCCCAACCGTCCAGGAACACTTTGGTGATGAGCAATGCCTTTTCCAGCATGATGGAGCACCTTTCCATAAGGCCAAAGTGATAACTAAGTGGCTCGGGGAACAAAACATTGAAATTTTGGGTCCATGACCAGGAAACTCCCCAGACCTTAATCCCATTGAGAACTTGTGGTAAATCCTCAAGAGGCGGGTGGACAAACAAAAAGCCACAAATTCTGACAAACTCCAAGCACTGATTAGGCAAGAATGGGCTTCCACCAGTCAGTATTTGGCCCTGAAGTTGATTGACAGCAGCCATAAACTTTATGTAATTGTCAATAAAAGCCTTTGACACTTATAAACTAAATGTTATTTTACATCAGGTACCATATTAATATCTGACAAAAAGGACTAAATACATTGGAGCAGCAAACTGTAAAAAACAAATCTCAAAACCTTTGGCCATAGCTGTACAATGCAGTGAAATGCATGATTAGTAGTTTTACAACATCTGGAGAGCCACAGGTTGGCTAAGCCTGCTCTACTATTGTTGATGCACATGTATGAAAATGTGTAGCTTCCTTTAAACAATAAATAAATAAACATACATACATACATACATACATACATACATATATACATACCTACATACATACCTACATACATACATACACACATACATACATACATACATACATACATAAATACATACATACATACATACATACATACATACATACATTCAATTGTTATTGATACTCTATGTTTACATGTCAAGGAATTTCTAAGACATATTCTATTTCACATAAGAAGATTAAAAAAAAGCACTTGGCCAGAAACATTGTTTGTATACGGTTTTCATTGATTAAATCATTAAAATACCGTAAGACTAATGGTTTGACGACTTCTATTTGCAAAGAGGAGATGAAAAAATATAAAGCCTTTGAACTACCACCAACTGAAGCAATAAATACATTCTCATGAAGCAAAATCAGATACATTGAATTTCCTTTGGTGATGGTTGCCTATACCATTAATTATATAGTTCAATAAGAATGAAGTGTGTTTTTATAAAGCTTCAGTTAAGTTATTAGAAGTAAAGGAGTGTTAATGATCTTCTATAGATTTTAGTTTTTATTACTGAATGCCTTTTCAAACGTGTTCCATCAAATAATCACAAACTCACATAAACAAAGTTATGCTTACATTTGTTTTTAACCAGTTTTAAATAGAAATGAATAAAAATGAATAATACACACACATTCTCTCTCTCTCTCTCAATGATGTTGATTACACTCCTTAGAATATTAAGTATTTTTAAAATAAATGACAAATTAAACAGAGAAAATGAAAATTAGGAGCAATGGGCCGGATCCAGACCTACGGGCACCTTATGGGTGCCCAAGGTCATTACGGCCGTTCTTGGAGCGGGAACTGCATGCCTCTTGCACTCCCTGCTCTTGGTAGTAAATCTGGACACTTACGTGTCCAGATTCAAACCTTAACTTTTATGATCACGTATGCGGCCATCCCCCGCCCTGTCCCCTAATTAGCATGTCTATCTCCGCCTTCACGGCAAAGATACGACATGCGTAAAGGGGGTAAAGCCCCTTTCTCGTAAGAGCCAGCATACGTAACATATGCTGACCCTTACGGCGACATAAGAAGATTGTGCACATGCGTACAACCTTCAAACCTGGGGAATTATGTACGAGCAGTATGTAATTCCCCTCTCGGACGGAACCGAGGATCGGGGCCAATGACTGTGTATCGGATAAATGCTTACCTAATCTGGGTGTTTTCTTTGCAAGTGGAAAACACCTGCATATTGTGTCTGTGCATGGGTGCACAGTGGACCTCCAGCCGAGAAGTCTGGATTCCAATAGTGGAGCAGAAGGGGCAAGTTGTGTATGGTATATATATTAGTTTGGAAGGGATAGGTATTAAAATTTTCTTGTAAGGGCGTATTTTAGCCCTTACGCCCTATCCAGACATCCAAGCTCCCATTTTATACAGCATGGGAACTTAAGATAGGATCATTCTCTCATAAGGTTGTATGTTCAATAGAAGTAGCTTGCCCTCGCTCACATGGGACTCAGGACATAGCAGGAATCACCTTCAGATATCTGCTGCCTCTGAACTCAGAGCTCCACCTTTTATTAACTATAAATAACATCAAACTGGATTCTGAATTAAGAGAGTTTTTTTCTAATAACATGGAGTTGGGAACTTCTGCACACAAGGAGCTAGTGCACTCCTATCACAGTCCCCTCTCGAGTGTGGATTTTAGCTGAATTACATGTCCATAAGCCTACTCTAACTTGTCAGTGTGTATAGCTGTGAAGTACAAACAGCGATACACACTGACGAGTTAGAGTAGGCTTATGGAACTTTGAACAGAACACTTTGTGGTATGGAAGTACCTAGCCTAGCCCAACCCATACTGTACAATTTAAATGCCTCCCCCGCCCACATTGTGCATCCTCGTTCGTAGGGAGTGTTGTCACGCCATGATGTGCGGAATTATGAAGTAACTGGATCCAGCCCGTAACATTTAGTTATTTGGATTTTTGTGCTCCCTACTCTAATAACCAATATAGCCCAAGCACTGTGAAATGAGCGGTATAAGTGGTGTATAGATAACAGTAGACAGAGTTGTATCTACAGTGCTTCTGGGTTAGAATAAGAAAATGCCTCACGCTTCTGTTTTGTTTTTAGACCTGGAAACTTGAGAAAATTAAAGACAGATCTTTGTTGAAAATAGCGACCCGAGGTTATATTTCTATGTGCACCTAGAAGAGTTGTTATAGTGTTAACTATCCTATTGTTGTCAAAGCTTTTATACCTATCTCTGTGACATTTGGTTTCACCCGCTCTCCTCTTTGGGATTACTCTGGGGATAAATAAATTGCTTGGAAAGACTTATTTAAAAGAGAACGCTGAAACTCCTCCAATAAAAGGAAGTTCATTTGAAATTTCTTCATAGCACAATTAATGCTGTCAGAGTAATATATAATATAAGACAATAAGTGTCGCTTTTATATGGAACTGAGACTAATTAAAATTGTGTCTGTTCCTTCTTTAAAAATGTAAATCCATTTATAGCAAGTAACGGATGAACAACCAGTATGTTTTGTGATTCTATCATAAGATAGCTGACATACTGCTAATAGTCCTGTCTATACCTAGTTACTTGGACAAAGTGTTATAATGTAACACATACAGAATGTTATAAAATAACACACAGAGAACATTACCTGTAAGCATTTGAAACAGGGATTTCTCTAAGAGGTGCATTAGTGAGGTGTTACTATAGGTATATAATAGCTTAATAGCTGTAATATTTGTGCTGTGGATTTTATTGGGTACAGTGTGTGTGTGTGTGTGTGTGTGTGTGTGTGTGTGTGTGTGTGTGTGTGTGATAAAATAACAAGAACATTACCTGTAAGCATTTGAAACAGGGATTTCTCTAAGAGGTGCATTAGTGAGGTGTTACTATAGGTATATAATAGCTTAATAGCTGTAATATTTGTGCTGTGGATTGGATTGGGTACAGTGTGTGTGTGTGTGTGTGTGTGTGTGTGTGTGTGTGTGTGTGTGTGTGTG
>WWET01001053.1:165020-188372 GCA_011038615.1 Limnodynastes dumerilii
GCAAACTTTAATTGCAGATAAAGCAATGTCCTATTGTTATGGTTTATGCTTTGTAGTGTCTTTACATGGATTTTAATGTTAACACAGATTAAAAAAAACACAAAGCTTTGCCATGTATTTTTTCTTTTTGTTTCTTTGTAATCTTTACTTATAATGGTCAGCAAAAACAGATCAGATGTACAGAAATCCAGAGCCACACATTGCAGTACAGTAACAATAATGTAAAAACGTAACAGTATGTTAACCTTTTTTCCTACCTGTATGACATATATAAACCATGCCTCCTCTTTATGTATTGATTAGTGCAGTTTTTGAATTGAAGAAAATAAACAATATGTCATCATAAATACTTTTCTCACTAACTTTTTGCCCTAAGCTGAATTAAAAGATTGGTAAGAAAATAATAACTGACCGTAGCTAGATTTAATGCAGTTAAAGAAGATGGAGCAGACTGTTGCTTTCTGTGTTACATGTAAATTCTGCTTTGAAAAGATTTCAGGTGGTGCAGTGATCTGGTTGGAAGATGAAGTAAATACGACAAAATATATAAAAGTGATATTGGTGATCAGAAGCCCATGACATTAATATGTATAACCCAGGATTTCATTGACATTAGTGGCCACACCCTCCATAATATAAAATCCTGCATAAGGCATCGGGCCCTCTTGTTAAGAAGTGTGTAAGCCAAAATGGTAGAAACTGCTAGAATCATTTTGTGTCTTGCATGTTTTTACACACGACATGTTTTTCTCACAATAGAACGACATAACGGGCCGGATCCAGAACTACGTTTGTCTTCCATGGACGGCCGTAATTCAATGAACAATAGCTACTGCGCATGCGTAGTAGCTATTGTACGTAATCTGAGTATCGTTTCGAAACGTAGATTGCGTATATGCGGTCTAAAAGAAATGATACGCAGATTACGTACAATAGCTACTACGCATGCGCAGTAGCTATTCATTGAATTACGTCCGTCTGTGGAAGATGGCCATAGTTCTGGATCTACCCCAATGTCTGTAGTGGGTTGCAATTCAATCATACATCAATGACACACACAGCTTGTCATATCATTTCTATTAAACACTTTATATTTCATGCCTACGTCTGAACAGAGTTATATTAGAAATCATGTTTATATTGCAGTAGTCACATTTTGGCATTCCCACAAGTTGCGTGTAATATGATGGTGTCTGTTCCTGTATTCTAAATACTACAGATCATATTGATTTAGTAACCTTAGTCGTTAATATTGGATGAGGAGTGACATATTATTCTAATTTACCTTTCAGCTTTTATTACAGTGTCCGGGCATCTTTTACATGACGATTTTGCAACTAAATACTATATCAAAACTACTAAGCTGTGTCATTTAAATAGAAACATTTGTTCTATATAAGTGTGTTATTCAGCAGTACCAGGAAAATAAAGACAATAACAATTTCCTGATTCACAACCTGGAAAAAATTAACATTCAGAGGATTTTTTTTATTACAATGTGCTGTATTCACACCTAAGAGTGAGTAGGCTGCAGACAAATGCGCACCTAACTCCCCCGTCCTGCCCCTAACCCGCCCTCCATTTTTAGGTACATTATGGCACTTACGAGTGTCATAGGGCTACCTTATCTTACCATGCATAGATTCCTGTTTAAGAAGGATACTACGCATGGACCTTTCCTCTCCCCGCCCTCCCTGGCTAATCTAAACCCCTCCCCCTCCCACCTAAACACTCCCTGAGGCGGCATTACACTGCCTCTTTCTACTAAACTACTCCGTGCACTCTATAAAGACCACACAGAGGCAATCTAAGTACCTAACTGGTAGGTAGATTGTGTAAATGACCTACCACACATGCAGAAGCTTCTTAGGTGTGAATACAGCCCAATGTTATATCAAATTATTTTATAAAATCTGCAGCAAATGACTCTCTAAAAATAGTTTTATAATGGGTTTTAATATCATCAATCGGTATGAGTAGGTGGCACAGTGTGAAATATGATCCCTTTGTTCCTTTACCCACCCCTGTTTGTGTTCAAATTTAAAGCAACAATGTAACATTGGAACAAATCTATATATATAGCATATCTGACCTAAACTCTAATAGATTGTGCTCCTCGTCTCTGTCTTTCCTCCTCCCTCCTTTTTCCATTCAACCCTTGTTTTCCTTTCTCTTACTTGCCTGGTGTGGAGCAGCAGATCCTAGAAGTAAGTACCTTTCCCTCCATGGCCTGGAATGCATGAGCCAGTCCATCATGTGTATCTGTCAGTCCCTACCTGCATGCAATCTTTGTGTAACGAAAGCAATTCTCCTGTATTCATGTTGGAGAAATGATTTGAATGAGACAAGGAATGTGAGCCTGTAGTGATGTGGGAGAAAAAGCTAAACTTGTTAACTCATATGTACTTTATGTTATGTTTATTAATGTTAAAACAGTGCACTACGTAAACCTGAGCCTTAGTCACATCCTGAGTGGGCAGCCACTGTGAAAGCAATGTTCTCTTACATGAAAGGTCAAGGCTATATAGATTAGAAGATTGCATCACTGTCTCTTGGATGACAACATACAAGATATACACACAAAATGGAAGTTGCTCAGATCAGTTTATAGGTAAATACACACAGGTGCATGAAATGCCGGGGTAATCTGCTGGCCACAGAAACATAACAAAGGAAATGCCTCAGCAACACTGCCAGTAACCAGTAACACACTATACCATTCTATCTGTAACATAAAATGCAGAAATGTCTGTTACACATATTTGCAAATATAGGATAAGCTACCAGCCACTGTCAAGGACTTTCTGCTTATGGTGGTTGCAACCGTAACAATGAGAGTCCCAATGTTGGGTCATATATATGTTTTTAAATGCAGTGACTGGTTGCCATTTATCCTGGGTTG
Source organism: Limnodynastes dumerilii (assembly GCA_011038615.1). Classification (NCBI taxonomy): domain Eukaryota; kingdom Metazoa; phylum Chordata; class Amphibia; order Anura; family Limnodynastidae; genus Limnodynastes; species Limnodynastes dumerilii. Next base: position 167,923 of record WWET01001053.1, read on the forward strand.
AAAATACCATATGTTCAGTCCCCTCTCCTTCCCACCCACACACATTTTAAAGAAATCTGACCACCCTCCCCCCTGCTGAGCCCGCCCCTGGCTCTCTGATGCTTCTTGTAATTGTTCTTCAGCTTTGGAAAGTCAGTCATCTGCATATGTACTGCATATTGACATGGGGATAGATCCTGACCTAGGTACGATAGTGTAATTACGCACGCAGTCAGGTATCATTTGCGCATGTGCACTTCCTTGTTACTCGTGCATACCGGCAGGTGTACATAACATTATTATGTACACCAGCCGGTATGTAAAAGGGGCTGACTCCTAATTTATGCTTGTTGTATCTCCACCATATAGGCAGAGATAGACATTTAAATTAGGGGGCGGGGCGAGGGGAGGGCCCATTATGATTACGTCTGCTGCTGTAAAGCCGCAGACCTAGTTGTTAGATTTAAGGTAGGAATCTGGACATGTAAGATTTACTACCGAGAATGGGGAGTGCAGGGGGCGTGCACTCCCCACTAACCGAATGTACTTACAGACACACGCATGCAGGTAATGCATGCGTGGGTCTGGATCTGGCCCATGGTGCCTTACTGTTTGTGCCTCTAGGTAAACTACAGGTCTTTTGTTTTGTCTATATTACATGCATAATGTCATTACTAATATTCCTTTTTTAATCACGATGCATTTCATGTTTTACATCAATGTAGAGGAAAGCACGTAACCCACAAAACCACTAGAAGAAAACACCCAAAGTGTTTTGGGAATCTAAATGAAGCAGAGAATATCGTGTTCTTCTAGAAGATCCCAAGGGGTTAATTGACTTACTGTTACTTTACATGAAATCTTTAAACTTGTTAACACCACATTAGGTAAGCTTAATAAGATAAAAGGTTTCGGTTATAAAAAAAAGCACATGCATACTAATGGGCCATGGTTGTGGATAACATGATCTGTGTGTTACAAATAGATTTTTATTCTTTGCTAAACTGAGATATAATGTTTCTCCATATTATGTATTATGTTACCATTATATCTACCAACGCAATCCTGGAACACAATTATTCTAAGACTACATGTAGAAAGTGTCACGGTAATGGAGTCCCGCTTCCCAGGACACGGAGTCTAACTGTTCTTTCCTAGAACCCCTGATGGTGGGGATAGTCTGGGCTGCAGGACTTCCAGCAGGTCGTGGCCCCTGGTAGGTGGTAACCAATACAGCAGTACTGTGTCCAGAGAGTGTATAGAGTGAAATACTACAATATACAGAGAGCAGGTAAGTCCGAACCTCAAAGGAGCAGATCAGACTCCAGAGTGTATATGCAAGAACAAGGAGTATTTCCCTTTAAAACAATAAATAGTCTTAAAGACTGCATATATGCAATCAGCGTATGGAAAAGATACGTAGATTATGTTATAAATTTACTGTGCATGCGCAGTAGTCAAAAACATTAAACTCGGGAGTCTGCATACGGCCCTAAGTCTGGGTCCAGCTCACTATCTCCAACACCACCCTCTCCCCATGGCTGCTTCTACATCTGCTGTTGCCATCAGTATTAAAAGCTACATAACTGAGAAAAGCAAATTTAGAACTATTTATTCTCATATTCAAACTCCTTGTAAAAAACATTTGGCACATTTGCCTCTAACTGTGTTTAAAGATGTTACTCTTCTTCTCCTTAATCTGCTCATCTCCTGTCTGACTTCTAAATCACAACCCCGCAGTGGCTAATGCAGGATTTTTAAAGAGGAGTTTCTAAATGCTTGCAATACATGTGGGGTATATTAGGAGTTGGAAATTGTACACTATATAATATAGGGTTGCATTAGGGTCCTGTAAATGGCACATACTATAATATTTGGGGGTTAAATCAGGGTATACAGTATATAGTATATATATAGTTTATACATATATATATCAGTACTCTCCTGTTCTGTCGGACGTGACGAGGATGCAAAACATCATCGTCGCGTGCTCGGATCTTGCGGGTTTTGGCATTGCTCATACAGAGTAAAGCCACGGTGGTGAAGGATGGAGCACTGAGGAAGGATGCAGCCAGGGCCGTAACTAGGGGTGTGCAATAGGGTGTTACATGCCGTCAGAATGGCAGAGATCTTACCTCTGGGCAGCCCTCTCCTTCCATTCATGCCATCAGAACGGCATGTGACCATCTCCCCGCATCGTGCGCTGTTTACCATCTCTCAGCGTGGTGCCAGACATCTCCCAGTACGCATACTGTCACGGGGGCATGACGGTATGCAAATTAGCCATGTGGAGCGCTGGCCGGGTAGGCGGGCGCTGATCTCCTCTCTGTCGTCCTGCGTCTCGGGGGTTGTCAGGGCAACACCAATAGTCTCTATCCTCTGCTTACCCTATCAGTAGTTGCCAGCTCCTATTTAAGCGCTCCCAGCTCTCTCTCCCCCGCCGGTTATAGTTCCTGTTTACAGCCACTGTGCCTGCTTCTCTCTCTCTCTTGCCTTGTGCTTTATTCTTTTATTCCTGAGTGTCCCATCGTTGTTCCTGCCTAGTACCTTGCTCCTTTAACCTCAGTGTTCCATTGCGTTTACCTTGCCTCTCCTGTAGTTACTGTGTTTGCTAACCCCTTCGTGGGTTGCCTCTTGTTTGGCTGTGTGTGTAATTGCCCTAGTTAACCTAGTCAGTCTTGTTCGTCCTATCTTCTCCCTCCAGTCTCCTATCATCCTCTCAGTGTTCTTTGTTGTCCGTTACAAGCCAGGCTCTACTGGCTTGTTTCTTCCCATTTCCCCCTCCTGTACTCCAGAGGCCGCGACCTGTGGGTAAATCTGCCGCACAAGTCTATCCTTACCATTAGGGGCTCTAGCGAAGAACCAGGTTCCACTAGACTCCGCGCCCTGGACGTCTCACTCATCCTATGGCCACCCTGGTTCTCATCCCAGGTAAATCCGGTGGTGCCGTAACTACACCTGGAACCTCCTGCAGTGCCTCCGGACCCAAATCAGCCCTCCAGTACCTGTTCCTGCTCCCACAAGACTACCGGTATCGTAACGTAGGGGCAGCCGCCTAGGGTGCAAAGCTGAAGGGGGAACCAGTAAGTAAATATTTAGGTTAAATTGACTTGGAATTCAGGGTTAGGGGGTACCATTTTCCCTTTTTGCCCCTGGCACTAAAATATCTAGTTATGGCTCTGGAAACAGCAATGGTAAATAAGGGGATTAAAGTAAAAAGGAAGGGAGTACTGGGGAGCTGTAGACATGATGGGAATCCTGGGGGCAGCTGTACACATGATGGGTATACTGGGGAGCTGCACACATGAAAGAAATACTAGGGGGAGCTGCAGATATGATGAAAATACTGGGTGAAGCTGGAGATATGGGGCCGTATTCAGAGAACCGTTTTTGAGGAAAGATCTGTGCATATTTTTAGGATCGGATGAACTGCACATGCGTAGTAACTAAATTTACAATATCTACGTTGATTTTACGCACGGAAGTCCATTAGAAACTGACTTTTTAATCGCACATGGGAAACGGAGGAGCATGGTTGTAATCCGCCCGGAGACAGATATGTGATAGTGGGTGGGCGGAGGCATTTAAATGACCATTTGAGTGCGCTGTGAGGGCGCGGTTAGTTAGATATGCACAAACTGATGTATTATACATACGGAAATGCACATTTAAAGATAAGGGTTGTCGAGGCACTCGTAAGTATAAGACAATCCGTCCGTGTGAGGGAAAGTACCATGATACGTTTGTGAGTATAATTGTGAACCTTTCGCTGAAGGATCTCTGAATACGGTCCATGATGAGAATACTGGGTGAGCTAGAGACATCATGGGAATACTGGGGGGGAGCTGCAGACATGATGGAAATACTGGGGTAAGCTGGAGACATATATAACTTGTATATAACTTGTATATAGCACCCTTTTGCCTAGCTACAGAGGCAACCTTCCCCCTGACCAGGATGGCACCCGCCAGGGGCGCCAGCCAGATGGAAATATTGGGGGGAGCTGGAGACATGATGGTAATACTGGGGGGAGCTGCAGACATGGAATTAGAAAAGTTTTAGCAAAGTTTTTTAAAATGTAAGCCTTACATGCCAGCTTTGTCTATATATAACTTGTATATAGCACCCTTTTGCCTAGCTACAGAGGCAACCTTCCCCCTGACCAGGATGGCACCCGCCAGGGGCGCCAGCCAAAGGGGGGCACAGCCCAGGGATGACACCCGTGGCTAAGAGATAGTGTCGCCTAGTGCAGCGCTGGCCTGAAGTCAGACTGCGGCTGGATGCTTTTAAAATGAGGACTGGCTGGTTGCTAGGATACCCGTGGTCACAGGCTTCTCTGTGACGGCGGGACTTTATTTCTCTTGCAAGTCTCGGCCACCGTGGGACAATTCTAGCCGCAGTCCCGCTCGGAGGACACAAGTAAGGTAAGAAAACCTGGGGGTGGCTTGAGCCTATAGGTACATGATGAGACTACTGGGGGATGATAGAGGCACATGATGGGAGTAATGGGTGAGGCAGGAGGCACATAATGGGTGTACTAAGGGGAGGCTGCTTGAGGCACGTGATGGGCGTACTGGGGGGAGGTGCTGGAGGCACATGATAGGAGTACTGGGAGGGTTGGAGGCATGTGATGGAAGTACTGGGGGAAGCTAGAGGCACATCATGGAAGTACTGGGAGACGCTGGAGACACATGGTGGGAGTAATGGGGAAGGCAGGAGTCACATAATGGGTGTACTGGTGGGAGGCTGCTGGAGGTGATTGATGGGCATACTGGGGGGGAGATGCTGGAGGCACATAATGGGCATACTGGGGGGGAGGTGCTGGAGGCACATGATAGGAGTAATGGGGGGGTTGGAGGCAAATGATGGAAGTACTGATAGTAAATGGGTAAAGGGGAGGGTGCCAGTCCCTTACTTTGCCAGGGGCGCTGGACCCATAGATACACCTCTGCCTAGCTAAGTTGAATGGGTGGTATAAGTTCATTAGGTTTCAGTGTTTAATGCCTCTACCTAATTCTTTGGTACCTTGATAAGTAATGTAGACTTCAACTGAATCTGCCAGCAGTTAACTTGGGAAGCCCATTGTACCCAAACACAATAACACTTCTGAAGTACTGGTCACACACAGTAAATGGGGTAAATGGGGCAGAACAGTGGCTCAGTGAGAAGCAGGTTTATTATAAGGACTATTTCTAGATAGGGATGGCTTGATTTACTGGGATTGCTTGAGTAGTACACTTTCCCACACTTCTCCAGGCTGTAACCACACCATTCTGATCCCTCCCCTTTGTAAAGTTTCACAGTCAGGGCTCACCTCAGCTTTAGCTCAGTCTCCATGGCATCCTAAGCTATAAGCTATGACACTCTTGATAAATGTAGGATTATAATGACTGATATACACTAAGGAGTTTTATTTTATACATTAAAAACAAAGTGGTGATAATGATCTGATACAGGATCACAAGCAAATATCATTAATGTAATTTTTTCCAGTACTGTAAGTAAACTTGATGTACAAAGACCACTAAAATGTATTTGCAAGAAATTGTATTTTCTTAACCACGCCCCAATTTAAATAATGCTACATTATAGAACACTGTAATTTTACTATCTTCTTTCTTCTGCAACAAAAGTGAATTTATTCTGAGAAATGCAATTGTGTTGAACAGACTTATTGTTGTGTCTGTAACATTATAATTTGAGAAAAAGGATTTTGCGTTTCCAGCTTCAATATGCAGTGATGCAAGCACTGTTTAGTATTGTAGTTTTGTATTATTTATTTTTTCCTCATATTCCTCTTTTAGCCCAGATAAGTTGAAATATGTACTGAATATTTTATAAAACTTCTTTTATGCTAGCAGCGTTGTTTTATCTTAAACAGGGTTTCTATTTTTAGACTTGATCTATTCAGTATGCACATGTTACAGTGTGTGCTGTTGAACTATATTTAGCCCAGTGATTGCATTGCAGTGACTCTTGCAGACATCTGCTACCAAATTAAATAGGTTCATTCATTTCAGCTATATTTTTGCTGTATAGATATATTCCGTATTATTTGATGAGTAGTTTCAGGTCATTAATTCATATCATAATATCTATGCACCAAGGCAGTGTCTATACGGTCTATAGTGTAAATATTTTAGTGCAATTTATCTAATAACATATAGCTTAAGAGAATGATATAAGACCTGATACAGAGTTTTTGAAGCAGTTGCTTTTTCTTGATACCATCCTTCTATGTGGGAACTTCCACTGCAATTGTATATATACTAATTTATTTTACTAATGCTCATTTATTGCACCAACTATTTTTTCTTTTTCTTTAGCCTTTTGGATGTATTAACACTGACTTATATGAGTTAGCGCCATATTTGATTTGTTTTTTCTTGTATATCTTCTCAGTATGTATTAACATATTGCACAAAGGTGCTTTTGTTGTTTCTGCATTTTTGACCCCCATATTGTGAGGGGTATTAGATTTGGAGGATATAAATGACATAGGATAATCTAAAGTAGAAAAATCCCAGTGGTCGGGGCAAAATAATTTTGTATGACAGGCAACACAACAAGAGAAAAAAGCATAACTGCAATGTTAACAACTTTATATTTAACCCTTTGCATACTACCTCATGTAGGTGCATTTTCCCATTGTGTTTTCTTTTCTCCATTCTTACTCTTTTCCTGTGGTAGGGGAAATACGATTTTAGGACAAGAAACAAGGAAAAGGAGGATAAAGGAGAACCTTAAAAGGACAAAGAAAACGAAACATTTATATGTCAATTTAAAAGAACACAGACTGATCACACAGATTTTAGGGGTCTCATTTACTAAAATCTCTTTTGGGCTGCGATTATGAATCGCCAGCCATTGCGGCAAAGTTGGTGCAATTTTTTTAAAATCAATTTTTGCTGGCGATTCATAATTGCCGTCAATGTTCAGCGATTTTTCCATGGAGAATTCTAATGAAAAGCACGGCAATTGTCCTTGAAGAAATTGCCGTTGATCCTGTGTTTTTTTTTTTTAAATGCCCAGTGCAGCATGCTTCCAACCCTTATCATGCAGGTGCTGATAGTACCAGAAGGCACAGCATGGCCATGTGTTTCTGCCCATGCTGTGCCTTCTAGTACTATAAGCATCAGCATGGCAATGGTTATTGTCATGGTGCAGTATAAAAAATGTGCCCCTTTCCTGTTCTAAAAACATTATATGTCCCCGTTCTAAATAAATCATATGTAGCTGTCCCCGTTCAGAATAATCATATGTAGTTGTCTTGCTAGCCAGACAACTACTTGATTTTGCTAATGGCTAAAGTCATTTTTAGCAAAAGCGACCTTAGTAAATGAGTCCTTAGGAGAAGTAGAACTATATTTTTTTCTTTTTTTTTTTTCACTTTTTTTTTTCCATCTTTTTCTAGTAACTAGCTTTTTCATACTGAACAGATCTTATGTTATTTCATAATTGTTTATATGTATGTATGTATGTATTTATTTATTTGAGTATTTAAGTAAGTATGTGTGTGTTTATTTATGTGTTTATATGTATTTATTTTTGTGATTATGTATATATTCAGGGCCATTTGTGTATAATGAGGAGGCACAGTGTGAGTGTATAATGAGGGGGCCAGAATTTTTTTCGCCCTCCTCTCTGCTAGGTCTAGAAATGGCACTGTATGTATTTAATTATGTATGTAGGTAAGTGTGTGTGTGTGTGTATTTATTTTTGTTATTATGTATGTGTGTATGTATGTGTTTGTGTATGTAGGTAAGTGTGTGTGTGTGTGTTTGTGTACGTGTGTGTTTATTTTTGTTAGTATATATGTATGTATGTATATATGTATGTATATATGTTTGTATTTTTGTTAGTATGTAAGTGTGTATGTATGTGTTTGTGTATGTAGGTAAGTGTGTGTGTATGTGTATTTATTTTTGTTATATATGTATGTAAGTAAGTAGGTATATATGCATTTATGTATGTATGTAAGTACCGATTCAGATTTGGAGCTCTGAGAACTGTACATTGTAGGTCGGGATCTGGTCCTGTGTAAATATGATTTAAATAGATTTAAATCTAGCATCATTTTGCACATTTAAGTTTATTTTAACTGACCTCAAAAAACAGTACTACAAATGATGCTTTAATGGAATAGGGCTCAAATTTAGCCTTCCATATGAGCGAAGGTGGACCACTCCGTTTGCTTGTGCAAACATATGATCCAATAACCCTACCTTAAAACTTCTGCACCAAATGTCTGGATAGTGGATGTGGGTCTGCAGTTAGAATGGCCCTCTTTCAAAATGGACATTTTATACCAACCATTTTCAAAGAGCCTTGCTAAGATAAAGAAATTGATCATCTGGAGGATGAAGTTGTAGCAGTAAGTATGGTAAGTATTTATCTAACCCCAATTCTTATCCTAATACTTACCCTAACCCTCCCCTTCCATTACCCTAACCCTCCCCTTCCATTATCCTAGCCCTAACCCTCTCCTCCCCACAGCCTGACCCCAAGACTCTCTACCCCACAGACTAACCCTAAGAGTATGCAGACTCCCCTCCCCGCAGACTTTACCACAGCCTAACTCTAACCCTCTCCCCAGCCAGAACCAAAAGCCTCTAATACTCCCTATAGACTCCCCTAGTACACTGCAAAGGCAGTTTCAGAAATAATGAATGGGTAAGGATGCCAAAAAAAATACATTTGACATATTTACCATTCATTAGTAAAATTTTCTATTTACTAATATTTTCAAACTAGAGACAAATGAGAAAATTCGTTTTCGTCTGCTTGATTTTTGAAAATAGAATTTTCTTAGCTCTGAATGCATCTCCTGGGTAGTATAATTGGAGGCTTAGCATGCCCTTCCTGTACCATCTACATACTTTATCCCTCCCATATAGCACAAGCATTTTCTTCCTCCATATAACTGCATATGAAGTGACCTTGAACATGTGGCAGAATGGGTTCCAGAAGGCACAACAGGTAACCAGCATTATTATAAGGAAGTTTTGAAAAAGCTGAGAGAAAGAGTCAGATAGAAACAGCCGCAACTGTAGAAAAATGGTTTCATTCTTCACCAGGACGATGCGCCTGCTCACACAGCACTTTCTGTGAAGCAGTTTTTGACCAACAATCACATTACTACACTTGAACATACTCCATATTCACCCGATTTAGCACCTTGTGACTTTTATCTTTTCCCATAAGTTAAATCAGTGCTTAAAGGGACACATTTTGAGTCAGTTGAAGAAAACGGCAGATACTGTATGTTGAAACAACAGAATGCAATTGATTTGCTCCATGTCTTCGACCAGTCAAAAACAAGACAACAGCGATGTATTAGTGCAAATGGGGTGTATATTGAAGGGAACAAGCATTACATTTGTAATACCAATAAATAAAAGTGAGTTATTTAATCAGTCTCGTTATTTAATAGACATACCTCGTACACTGACATTTACTAAACAAATAACAGGGGATATGCAACAAAGCGTGACATTGCAAATTCATCAGTATTTGCCTTTGGGAAGATCTCTGCATTAAATGTAAGATGAACAGTGATTTTGCAATGCCTTTTATGACACATAACACATCACCGTTACACATTTTATTCCTGTTATAGGGTAGGTCCTCCTTTTAGAAAAGTATATAGTTCAGACAAAGCATCATCAATGCTCTTAGATCTAACATCAATTGTGTCTACATGTATCTGCTGAAGGTAAAGCTATTTATACAAGAAGTCCTCAACTCTTCTAAAATATATTACAAAGATAAAGTTAGCAAACTGCACTTAATGGATAAAACTGCTAAACACAACGGGCCGGATCCAGACCTACCTTCCCTTTACATTTCAATGTTTACGCTTTCTTAATTACTATGCACTCCCCTAGGCACTCCCCTCGGTCATACGTATTTTTGCTGTTTTACGCTTTTCAAACCCAATCTTAACTTTTCCAAGCTTAACTTGCCATCAGCCGTACTTACGCGCCTAAGCACGCCCACACTGTAAGATTTTAATGCCTCACCCCACCTCCGATATTTACGGGCGTGGTATGTCTGGCACACCCCTTCGTCCATATTGATGCTGTTGATCATAGGCTCGTAAGTACGTTCAGAGTTTCGGGCTGTAACATCTGCCGCGTGCATGTGCAGAACATGCAAAACAGCGTTTTTACTACTCCGGCTAACGTAAATACGCTAGCGGTCGTAGCTCTGGATCTGGCCCAATGAACACGATCCAGAGCTGTGATTACACCATTTTTATGAAATCAGTGTACAGTGATTTTTAGCACAACAGGATTGAGCACAAAAAAAGTATTCACAAAGGGCCTAATCCAGAGTTCCGCCGATGCGCAGTGCATACTAACGCACAGTGTGTCGGCATGCACTCCCCCTGACACTCCCTCCGTGGCTGGCATAAATACACACTAATACGCCGGCTGAAGGCTACCCTAACTTCAACCAGCGTAACAGTGTGTAAATACGCCGGCCACAGGAGCGTAAGTGTCCTAACTCGCCTTCCTGCCCTCATTAGCTTACCTCCCCCAGCCTTCCTTGCCTAACTGTTGCGTAGTTACGGCGAGTAACACCTCCCTCGCCGTAACTATGCAACAGTTAACATCAGTTGAACAGGACATCTGATCCTAAGGAACGGGTTTCCCAAACTACGTCGGGCAACATCTGCCCGGCACATGCGCAGATCGGCAGAAATGCCGATCTTACGCATCCGCCCACTGTATATACGGCGGGCTGTGGAAGTCTGGATCAGGACCAAAGTGACTGATCCACCTGTGTTTCTATAGATGATCTCTGCTCAAGTGAAATGCTACATAAATCTTAGTAAAAAAATGTGTAACAATAGCAATAATGATAACAAATATGACTATATCAGGCACACAAGGGATAACACAGTTATTTGATTTGACAAACATATATAACGATGAATAATTTGCTCTAGGGAGTTGCTTTAGGGAAATCATGTAAGCATCACTGGACCTATGTACTGTACAAATTGATGCTATATGAAAAGGCATATTATGACATTCTCAAACACAAAAAATATCTCTTCATGGCAATTCAATCTCCAATAAGATCATTTTGTATGAAATTCTAATACTATTACTATTGTTCCAAATAGTATTGCCATTACCAGCTTAGGTGTAACACAGATGTTTAAAAACCAAAGCAAATATAAAATTATCTGACACTTTATCTTTTGTATTTAATATCTATATAGAGATTGTTACATCTGCAATTGATAAAAATAAAAAAAAACTACATACACTATTACCACTCCTTTCCAGAGAGCTTCAGTGGCAAACGCAGGATTTTGAAAGGGGGGTTTCCAATGCATGTAATACATGTGAGGTATATTATCATAGCTGCAAATGTTTTGGAGCTCGAAAACGCGGCAAATGAGCTCCACTGTGTCCTGCCCAAGCTCTTCTCCTGACCCGCCCACAATGTCATACTGCACGAGGCAAAAATTAACCCTAGCGTGTGTATGTGTGTGTGTATGTGTGTGTGTGAGAGTGTGTTTGTTTGTTTGTTAGGGAATTAAGGAATTAGACTGTAATGTGGCAGAGGATGATGTATGTAAAATTATGAAGAGCTACTTAATATGATGCACTGTTAAAAAATAACACCTTGATGGTGAGAATAGACTGGGCTGCTGACTCCTAGAAGCACATTATCATAATTCCCCCCTAACCTTCTTTTCACACCTAACAGTGCTGAAGCACTCTGTGTTCATATGTTGTTCCATTGCTGAACACATTGTGTTAAATCCTAAACTTAGGATTGTGTTGGTACGACGCAAATTAGTGTCTATGCGCCTCATGAAGACATTTTGTTTGGTCATAAAACGCTGTTGATTTAGCTCCATTTTCTGAAGCCTTTAGTAGAGCACATTACACAATGTACAGATGTAATAGTAATATACAATGCATTAGTAGAGCACATTACACAATGTACAGATGTAATAGTAATATACAATGCATTAGTAGAGCATGAGCACATTACACAATGTACAGAGCCTGTGTCAGTGCATAAGCACTGTTGTATTTGTAGTGACCCATTCACCATTCCCATCTGCTTTCCTAATGCAGCACAGGCCAGGACCATCTTCCTCCATGTCAGTCCAGATCACACGGCCGCTAAGCCACGCCCCTTTCGCTGTACCCTTTTTTGAATTTTCAATTTTTTTTTTGCTCATTTTTCAATATTTTTTTTTCATTTTTCAATCTGGGGGGGGTTTCTGGGCAACCAGAAACCCCCCTGGGTGCGCCACTGACGCTGGAATATTAGCTTGAAAATAAAAATTTGTTTTTACCAGAGTTACCAGAATTAGCCCAATATGCTTCTGAAACCCTTTTCTTTACTTTCTTGTACTGCAGACTTGCTCAGACAATTGCTCCACAGATTTTGATAAATAGAGTGGCCATCTGTTTATATATAACATTTAAGGGGGATACATAATGTACTGTTAATGTTTTTTTAACTAAGTAATGTATTGTACTGTAAATATTGTGTGTTTATTTGTGACTGTGTTTTTTTTAACAGCGGGCACAGCGCAGCATCCTTATAACACTTCACATGCTGATATTACTACAAGGCACAGCAATGCTGTGCCTTGTAGTTCTATCAGCGCATGCATGCTAAGGGTTACAAGCATGATGCACTTGTCTTTTTACAGAGAAAAACACGTCAATTATTTTGACGTGTTTTTCAGCTAAAGTGTGTGTTGCTTTCAATGAAAGCGCCACGCACAGAAGCCAGGTTTTTTTTGGTGCTTTCAGGGCGAACTAAAGGCGATTTTGTCAATTTTATTATGTATGTAGGTAAGTGTGTGTTTATTTTTGTTATTATGTATGTGTTTGTGTATGTAGGTAAGTGTGTGTGTGTGTGTGTACGTGTGTGTTGATTTTTGTTAGTGTATATGTATGTATGTATGTATGTATGTATATATGTTTGTATTTTTGTTATTATGTATGTGTGTATGTATGTATGTGTGTATGTAGGTAAGTGTGTGTGTCTATTTTTGTTAGTATGTATGTATGTATGTATGTATGTATGTATATATGTTTGTCACCTCTGTGGGCATGTCTGGGAGCAGCAGTTGAGAGGAGGAGTTGTTCCACAGCGGCCATTTTGAAGACTTTAAGGGGTGTCTCCTGAGGTAAGTTTAAAAACATATATATGTGACCCAATATTGGGACTCTCATTGTTAGAGTTAGGACCACCATATGCAGAAAGGCCTTGATGGTGGCTGGTGGCTTATCACATATTTGCGCAAATATGTGTAATGGACATTTCTGTGTTTTATTTTACAGATAGAACAGTATAGTCTGTTACTGATTTATGGCAGTGTTGCTGGGGCTATTTTTCCCTTTGTTTCTGTGGCTAGCAGATTAACCCCTGCCTTTCATGCACCTGTTTACATATACCTATAAATTGATTGAGCAACTTCCATTCTGTGTTTGAACTAATCCAGAGTTGTAAGAGAAGTAAGAGTAAAACAAGTGCAAGTGTATAGCTCAACTAAAGCATTTTGCAAAGTAAGAAGAGCTAATTAGTATTAAACTTTTGCATGCAGGGAATATACTCCTGCACTTAGAACTCAAATACTGAATAACTTTATGTTTAAACTATAAATTAGAGTTGAGATGAGAAACTTCACCTCTCAATTGTAATTCTGCTTTCACAATTTAAATTGACCTCCCATTGCAGTTTAACATGGTATTGCTCAAGTCTACACTTGCACCTAAAAAAAAGTTTAAGGCCTGGATTCAGAGTTTGGGAGTAAGGGTAAATCAGGTGCAAATGTACAGCTCAGCTTTACCATTTTGCAAAGTAAGGGGGTGCTAATTAACCTAAATCTTTTACATGCAGGAAAAATACATTACTTTTGCACACTGAACTCACATAGTGCATGAATTTATGTTTATTCTCTGAAATAGAGTTGAGCTAACAGATTTCACCTCTTAAATATAATTCTGCTTTTACAATTTAAATTTCCCCCACCCCCCTTGCAGTTCAACATGGTATTGCTCAGGTCTACACTTGCACCTAAAAAAGGTGTAAGCGCAACTCTGAATCCAGGTCTAAGTGTCTGGATCAGCCCCTAGGTAATTATCCAGTAGAGATTAGTAAATTAAAAACAGTCTGTTATTCTTCATGGAAGCACTGGGATTATCATTAAAGTGAGCAATCTGTGTAAACCCATTGTTGCAAAGCTGTCAGCACCATGTTAAAAGTGGGGCTAGGTCTACTTAAAGATATCATAAATCTACTGATAGGATGTATGCACATGTTCTGTTTGCACTAAATGATATGCAACTTATCCAACCTGTAACATTATTTTAACAGTTTGCTATAAAAGCTGCTGAAACTTTAAATTAGGCTGATAATAAAATTGTCCTTATTCCAAATACTTAGAACCACCCAACTGTGAAAGACTCAATTTATGAAACCTATATGTGTTAATTAAGTCTTTCATCTGTTCTAGGCTAATTAATGCATTTCAACCCCATTCCGCGTCTACAGGTGAAATTCCAAAAATTAGAATATTGTGCAAAAGTTCATTTATTTCAGTAATTCAGCTTAAAAGGTGAAACTAATATATTATATAGACTAATTGCAAAGTGAGATATTTCAAGCCTTTATTTGTTTTAATATTGTTGATTATGGCTTACATCTTATGTAAACCCCAAAATCAAAATCTCACAAAATTAGAATAATGTGAAAAGGTTCAATATTGTAGGCTCAAAGGGCCAAATCCAGAGCTACGCTGGGCCACTGTCAGTACAGCCAGCATAGCTCTCGTGCACTCCCCCTGTCTGAGCGTAGTTACACTCAGTTACACTGGCTGAAGGCTACCCTAACTTCATCCGGCGCAACCAAGTGTAATTACGCTCAGAAAGGAGCGTAATCAGTGAATCCCTCCCTTCCTCCCCCCCACCTACCTTCCATAAATACAACGTAGTTACGGCGCAGCACGTCCCTTCATCCGTAACTACATTGTAGTTTCGGACGTCCGATTCAGGAAACCCTGAATCATTGATTACGCCGGGCAACATCTGCTCGGTGCATGCACAGAACAGCAAATATGCCGTTCTTACGCATTCGGCTGCCGTAACTATGTCAATGGCCGTAGCTCTGGATCTGGCCCAAAGTGTCACATTCTAATCAGCAAATTATTCTAAAACACCTGGAAAGGGTTCCTGAGCCTTTAAATGGTCTCTCAGACTGGATCAGTAGAATTCACAATCATGAGGAAGACTTCTGACCTGACAGTTGTGCAGAAAAGCATCATTGACACCCTCCACAAGGAGGGAAAGCCTCAAAAGGAAATTGCAAAAGAAGTTGGATGTTCTCAAAGTGCTGGATCAAAGCACATTAATAGAAAGTTAAGTGGAAGGGCAAAGTGTGGAAGAAAAAGGTGCATAAGCAGCAGGGATGACTGCAGCCTGGAGAGGATTGTCAGGAAAAGACCATTCAAAAGTGTGGGGGAGCTGCACAAGGAGTGGACTGAAGCTGGAGTTAGCGCATCAAGAGCCACCACACCCAGACGGATCCTGGACATGGGCTTCAAATGTCAAGCCGCTCCTGAACAACAAACAACGTCAGAAGCGTCTTACCTGGTCTAAAGAAAGAAAGAACTGGTCTGTTGCTCAGTGGTCCAAAGTCCTCTTTTCTGATGAGAGCAAATTTTGCATCTCACTTGGAAACCAAGGTCCCAAAGTCTGGAGGAAGAATGGAGAAGCACACAATCCAAGATGTTTGAAGTCCAGTGTGAAGTTTCCACAGTCTGTGTTGATTTGGGGAGCCATATCATCTGCTGGTGTTGGTCCACTGTGTTTTATTAAGTCCAGAGTCAATGCAGCCGTCTACCAGGACATTTTAGAGCACTTCATGCTTTCATCAGCAGACAAGCTTTAAGGAGATGGTGATTTCATTTTCCAGCAGGACTTGGCACCTGCACACACTCACAAAGGAACCAAAACCTGGTTCAATGACCATGGATTACTGTGCTGGATTGGCCAGCAAACTCGCTGGACCTGAACCCCATAGAGAACCTATGGGGCATTGCCAAGAGAAAGATGAGAGATATGAGACCGAGCAATGCAGAAGAGCTGAAGGCCACAGGCTGATAGCATCCAAGCCATGCCGCATTGAGACAGTAATTTGTGCAAAACCAAGTACTGAGTACATATGCATGATTATACTTTTCAGAGGGCTGACATTTCTGTATTTTAAAGCCCTTTTTTTTTATTGATTTCATGTAATATTCTAACTTTGTGAGATTTTTATTTTGGGGTTTTCATAAGCTGTAAGCTTTAATCAACAAAATTAAAACAAAGGCTTGAAATATCTCACTTTGCATGTAATGAGTCTATATAATATATTAGTTTCACCTTTTAAGCTGAAATACTGAAATAAATGAACTTTTGCACAATATTTTGCACAATATTCAACCTGTTTCACCTGTATATATATACCTCTAGTGAAACCACTGCGAAGTATGGAGAAACAAATCATGCTATTAATTATTATACACCTAGTATTATGGGACCGGATCAACAGCTACGTAAGATAACCCACTTCCGCGCTCTTTAGATGTTCCGATCATTTTATGATAAAAAGTCCTATCATACAGAACTTAGTTTCGTACAATGGGATTTAAGAGAAAAGGGGTTATGCTTCCCCTTTGCCCGCCAAGCTTTATAATTTTACAGTGTGGGAGGCTTTTATTGAGGATAATATAGTTTCCAGATTTACTAAGCTGCAGGTTTGGAAAAGTGGAGATGTTGTCCATAGCAACAAATCATATTTCAGCTGACATTCTCTATTATGTAAAAAGAAAGTGAGAGTTAGAATCTGATTGGTTGCTATAGGCAACATCTCCACTTTTCCAAACTCGCAGCTTAGTGAATCTGGACCTAAGAAATGCTCACCCTGGACTGTGATATCGGATAAGGTGATTCAGCTGTATTCAGCATGGAGTAGCAGAGAAACTCGCTTAGGAAAGATAACAGCCGGACAAGTTAATTTGGTAATTTGTAAGTTAGCCTCCGGCATTATTACGGTCTTTACTTAGCGATTTGTGACCGTTGTTTCTCCAGCTATATTGCTATATCTGTAATCAGATTAATAATGGACATTACAGGATTTTTCTGTTATTTTTGCTATATTTGACAAATGATGATTGTTATATTTGTCATATGTATTTTAGAATAGCCGACCAGCATGTGTAATAGTGAGCAGTGGAAGGATCATGTACAGGTACTTATAATTTTATTTATATTGGTTGTTTGAATAAAACATTGATATTGTTATTAAGCTTTCCATGTTATATTGTTTATTGACTAGCATCAACATTTATATGTTTTTATATTTAGTGTATGTACATACTGTTTATGTATTATCTATAAAGAATAGAAAGAGCAAAAAAGCTTCCTCTTTGTAATTCAAATATCAAATGGTTATAAAATTAATTATTTAGAAGGTGAATATTAGGTGTTGCATACTTAATGCACAGTTCACAGCTCCATCAGTATTGTTCAATAATCTCTTTTTTTTTATGTGTGCTACTTTTTTTTATAAACTAGACACTTTTGTACATTTTTGTTTCATAATCGCCCTGTTCTTTACTGAGATACCAATAAAATGACTGACTATTTCTCTGTTTTCTCTTGTGCTATCTATTATTTCTGCAAATAAAATTTTATTGTTCATCCAACACTTTAAAAACTGGTGCTCCCAGGTTTAGGGAATATTTAAACTTTGCTAGGACACCCAGCGTGAAGCGTCAGACCTGAAGGTAAAGTGTGCACAGCAGGTGACCTGAAGTACGAAATGAAAAGGAACTTCTTTTGTATTAAAAAAAAAAGCATACACATATGAATTGCGTTCAGTGGAAAAATAAAGGCTATGGAATTTTAGAACATTTGGTTTCTCAAGCAAAGAATTCTTTTATTTTGTCATATTTAAAATTAAAATTTCATTCCTCATGAACGTGAGAGAAACATGGTTAATAAAAGCAAATACAATTTGACATTTAAGAAGTAAATACTGTAAGAGACCGAGGTTACTTATTGCATCTAATAGCTAGTGTCTGTTTAACAAATATGTTTTACTGAAATATTACAAAATAATATTCATTAAAATTTAAGTTTTCACAATATGCTCCATCTGCTACTGGATGTTGCAGTCTAAATTCCGGAGACACACACACACACATGCACACACAAGCACATACACACTAGTTTCCCATTAGGCAGCATCCAGTTAGCTGATTAGTATATTTTTGGAATAGAAAAAGTTGAACAAAATGGTGGTTGCTCAAATCAATTTATAGGGTAATCCAAACAGATTCATGAAGGGCAAGGGAAAATCACACAGAAACAAATGCCCCAGCACATTGCTATTAACCAGTAAAAATTTTGCCATTTTGAGGCTGATCCAGTGTCTGAGAGTAAGGGCAAAACAGGTGCAAGTAGACGGTACCATTTTGCAAACTAAGGGGAGCTAATTTATTTTAAATCTTTTGCATGCAGGAAAAATTCTTAACTTTTGCACATAGAACTCACATACAGCATAGATTTATGTTTAATCTATAAACAAAAGTTGAACTAAGAAACTTCACTTCCTAATTCTAATTCTGCTTTCACAATTTATATTTGCTTCCGCTTGCATTTCAACATGGTATTGCTCCGGTCCACACTTGCACCTAGGAGGCACCCTAAAGACCTCCAAAATAGCTCTACAAGTAAAAAAAAGAAAAAGAAAAACAGTATAAAATAAATATTTAAAATATTTACTATTGACTAAAAAGATTGGCTGAATCCAAAACGCCATCACCGCTTTGTTTGGAGTTGGGGAAGCAGTGGTGACAGAGTTACAATGAAGACTTAGGCCTAATTTTACTAAACTTCCTAAAAGGAAAAGTGGAGATGTTGCTCATAGTAACCAATCAGATTCTAACTGACATTAATATTGAATTGGAAAGTGAGAGTTAGAATCTCATTGGTTTCTATGGGCAACATCTCCATTTTTCCTTTCAAGAAGTTTAGTAAATCTGTCCCAGAGTAGCAGTAGCAGTAGTAGCCATTGATTCCAGGATTATATGAAAACTAGAGATGAGCGGGCACCCGAACTTGGGGATCCGAGGTGGGATCCAAACACGGCTCAGATCTTCGGTGATGTCACGGAGGCCAAACTTCTAAATCCAGCGTTGGATCTCGCGGGCTTTATAAAATGGCTTCTGCATGAGGCAATAATAATCTGGACAGCACTGCCATCAGCTGGAGGTGTATTTGCTCAGCTGTGTTTGCTGCTGTAAAATCGGAGCTTCAATAACAGCATGACAGTCCCGTGCCGATTCATCTAATTATCCTCTGGCAGACCATTCTCACTCAGTGGGTTTTCATTACATCTATCGGTGCTGCTTTCCCTGAGAGCACTTCTCAGCAGGACAGGAGAGAAGCTTGGCAGCGTTTGGCAAGTATAATTAGACATTAGTTTTTATGGAGACTATTTATATTTTGTGTACTGTGTAGGGGCACTGCCCAACCTCAGTTTGTGACCAATTGTCTTTTTTGTGGACAGGTTTGTGTGGCAATCACAATGTGACTTCTTAGTCATCCAGCCAACCTTTTGGCCTTAACTGGATAGAAAACAATATTGTGAGCTGTAAAGTGTTCAAAATAGACTGGAAATGAGTGGAAATGAATGTTATCGAGGCTAAAAATACTGTTGGAACAAAAACACCCCCACATTCTGTGATTTTAGCTGTTTTTATGATTTTTTTCAAAAAATTTAGAGCCAAAACCAAAACACAAGGGCGGTTTTGGCAAAACCAAAATCCCCCAAAAAAATATAAAACCAAAACACAAAAAATGGTGAGGTGCACATCTCTAATGAAAACTCCAATTTATGCATGCTTCAGGGGATCTAGTCTCCTAAGAAATATACCCCCAATTTTGTTAGATTGAAGTATAGTAAAGTTTGACCACATACTTGCTGTATGATTTGTAAACTATGTGACTCTCTGTCAACATAACATTGTCCACGCTGTGCTCTACCATCTGTCTGCTGAAATTATATCTTTAGTGGTATATCTTAAAATGAAAAGTCTCTATAGTGCAGGTGTTTCAACCCTTCTGCATCTGTAATTTATTAATACAGTTTGGCTCTGATGAACATGTGAAATGTGCTTCTCTTTTTCCTTTTTCTATAATGTTCATTTATTTTTCATGAACACATGCCATTGAACTGTCCTCATATTAAACAGAATGCAGCAAAATGTATATAAATATTCATTGAATTTTTACAATAACATTACCATTTTGTTTTCTGCTTGACTGTGTTTCACTCTCCTCTGTAAAGCACATCCAATAACTTCTAAAACAATATCTCTAGTATTATTCCCAGTGATCAGAGAACAGTCAAAGCTCTTTCCGTGCAGAATGAGA
>WWET01001053.1:206888-219484 GCA_011038615.1 Limnodynastes dumerilii
ATATATATATTGGTTTTAGATTTTCCAATCTCTTGTTTGTTTTTGACAAATGAAAATCCTCCATCACAAACAGGATTCTATATCTAGATCTCCATATAGCGCTATCTTCAGTATTAGCCTTGAGAAAGGACGCTAGATCGTCCAAAATGCGTTGGCCTTGTGTTATATTAGCTTATATTAGCTTGTGTTATAATACCTTCTTTTTGTGGAAATTTTTTTCCCTATGGTTGACATCATTGTATGTCTGTAACCTGTTTCAAGAACAGTTTGATGATCTGTAAAATCATCAATGCCTTTCCTGACAAATACCTAATAGTTTGGTCACATCTGCTGCCACAGTTTAAACCATCCATAGACATCGCGTCATGGAAGAGAGGCTGCAACGGATCCCCTGTCTCCAGCATTGACGGAGAGGAGTTCGACAGCAACCTGTACTCATCACCGCTTTCCAACACTCAGCGTCGCTGAGGACATCGGCATCCCCACCCCGCTCTACACCCAGGAGGTGAAAGGAGGAGACTGTCACATAAAACTGTGAGTCTTTTCCACTTTGTTCTTTGAGGATCTGAGCGAATGTACACTGGATAAAGTCACCTACCACTTTTATCAGACTGTGGACTTGAGCGGTACAGTGGGGCATTCTTTGTGAGTACTGTACACAGGTTTTCTATACCACAGCCGCTGAGCTCAGAATTGACTTATATTTTTTTGGACTGAGTTTCATTACATGTGACCCTCTGTTTTCTCTATTTATATGTTATCCTGCTGATGACTTTCCGAATATAGTGTTACCAGTTTAAACCCCTTACTCCCCGAACCATCTTTACTGCCAGATGTAGCGCCCCTGTATCTTGATCACCTATTCTGTACCACACACCCAGCACTCTTGCATTAACCATTACTTATTTGTTACTTACATTTACAAATATATGATAAGCTACCAGCTACTTAAAAGCCTTATAAGTGGCTGGTGGCTTATTCTATATTTGCAAATGTAAGTAACAAATCTCGCTGAATTTTATTTTATAGATAGAATGTCATGGGTAGGTACTGGTAATTGCAATAGTGCTGGGGTGCTTTTTTAGTATCTGTAGATCACCCCATACCTTTCTAGCATCTGATGTAGGTTAACTTAGCCATCTCTAGAGACTGACAGAGGTTGACTGATACATAGGGGGAAGTACCTCCAAAGCAGGGTGACACTGACCGTCTGCCTTGCTGTGCAGCTGGCAGTATGTAGGAACCCCTAAGCCACAGGATTTTAGGATCACCTCTGCACCCATCTCTTACATAAAAAGATGAGTAGCTGGCTCTGGGTGTGGTCCTAAACCTGTCTGATTACCGATGAGACATTTTTGTACCAGCAGTAATGTTATTGAGATTACAATGTCTGGCATTGCAAGTGACAACATTAAATTATATGTTAAAGTCTACATGGGGAACCAGGAAAAAAAAGTACCAAATCCCTATGAAAAATAAACATTTTGTCATATTTAAAACACTTTTATGTGTAATATAACTTTAATATAGTTGTAAGTAAATATCTCAGTATATTAACATATTTTTTATAAAACAGAAAACTCATCTATTAAACTTAAGATGTCTGTAAATTAATTTTGTTGTCCTAAAATATTTTTGATGGATTAATTAAATTAACAAAATTAAAATCAAATGCTATTTGGTGAAATAACACTAACTGAAAAGGTTGAGGACATTGGTTTTAAACATTTCTTTGAAAAGGTTACAATACATTTTAATATATGAAGAAAAGTACCTGCTTATGAAGTGTAGAAATGAATGCATCATGTTCAAATTGCATTTCAACAATAAATTAGGTTTTTCATAAAACTTCTCTTTAGTCAAAAACTAACCTACAGTAAACCATTCAATAAAAAACGATTTAATTAAATATGGCATTTGGACTTTTTCACAGACAATGGACTGCATCCAGCCTTCAGTTATTCCCTTGTGTTCAGTTGAATTTCATTGATTTTTGTGTTTTGAGCATGCACCCATGTTACCCAATTGGAACACAATCTGCTGTATCTGCTGTATCCAGTTTTCCAACAAATTACACTTGAAATTCTCTAAAGGCCCAAGGTTCAATTCCCAACTGGCAGGGAAATCGATTGGTTTTGCCTCAAAGAGGCAAAGCAATCGATCCATGGAGCACCATAATTACAGTGCTCCAAATAAAAAGTATAAAATCTAACTCCAATCCTTTCCCTAATCCTTACCGTAACCCTCCCCTTCCATGACCCTAACCCTCCTTTCCCCGTAGCCTGACCCAAACCCTGACCCCTCTTTCAGTCTAATTATTTTGTTTCTATTTTTCTATTTTACACATAAACTATTAAAAGTTATATTCTAAAATGAATTAAGTAGCCCATTGGGTGTGCCCCTTTACAAAATCTACTTGCTTTTTTCCCTTTACTTTTTTAAATGATGGATTGTGATTATCTTGACGGGTCTGGTATTCAATGTCTACAATTGACTATTATATTATATATCTTGATCTATGTCTACAGCTCACTGTTGATGCTTTAGCTGAGCCAGGTGGAGCAGAAACAAAAGAGTATGCACAGGTAGGCATATGGGTAACAGTTAGAAGGGGTGGCAGAGGAAGGAAGAGGCAGGCCAGTTCTGAGCTGAGCAATCTCAGCAGATTCGCCAGATTGGATGAAGATACTGTGGAAGGCTGTTCAGAAGTAGTAGGGCTGTGTAAGACTACATCCTCTAGCAGCCAGGATAACTGTCTCTTTGACTTAGAGGGGACCAAAATTTCTCAGAGACCTAGGCAGATTGCGGTGGTAGGAAATTCAATTCAATTATTAGGAAGGTAGATAGGGCAATCTGTTACAGGAACTGTGCATATCTACTGGGTGCTCAAGTTCAACATTTTGCGGATTGTGTGGACAGATTGTTGGGAGGGGCTGGAAATGACCCAGCGGTCTTGTGGTGCATGTTGGTACCAATGACCAAGTTAGAGGGAGATTGGGTGTCCTTGAAAATGATTTCAGGAACCTGGACTGCAAACTTAAGGCAAGGACATCCAAGGTAGTATTTTTTAAAATATTACCTGTTCCACATGCTAGTCCAGGGAGGCAGCGGGAGATTAGGAGGTAAATTTGTGGCTAAGAGATTGGTATAGGAAGGAGGGCTTTGGATTTTTAGAGCACTGGGCTGATTTCTTGGTTAGATGCCATCTTTATTGTCATGATGGATTGCACCTAAAGGAGGAAGGGGCTGATGTGCTAGGCAGGGCCGCCATCAGGGGGGGACAGCCGGGCCCGGACAGAGAGGGGGCCCGGGATAGCCCCAGGCCTCCTCTCTGTCCTGCCCAGGACGCCAGTGCCGTAACTAGGGTGGTGCAAGCGGTGCCACTGCCCAGATTGCGAGGAGAGAGTGAACGCAGCTGACACTATCAGCTGATGAATCTCCTGCTGCTCCGCAGAGAGATTCTCAAAGATTTCCACAGTGCCTGACAGGTTGACCAATCAGGGAGTAGTTGAGATCATTCTACTTCCTCATTAGTTGCTGCAGCTATGCACCGCCCCCACTTACTCCATTTCCTTCTTCCAGACCACCTCAGCGTCTGCAGTGTGCACAGCTCTGCTAAAAAGTGTGTGTGTGTGTGTATTGTGTACACAGCTCTGCTAAAAAGTACGTGTGTGTGTGTGTGTGTTATGCATGCATGCATGGTGTGTGATATGCATTGGGTGATCTTATGCATGCATGGTGTGTGTGATCTTATGAATGTTGTGTGATATTATGCATGCATGGTGTGTGTGATATTATGCATGGTGTGCGATATTATGCATGCATGCATGGTGTGTGTGTGTGTGTGTGTGTGTGTGTGTGTGTGTGTGTGATATTATGCATGCATGGTGTGTGTGATAAGCATGCATGCATGGTATGTGTGTGTGTGTGTTTGTTTGTTTGTGTGCGTGTGTGTGTGTGTGTGTGTGTGTGTGTGATATAATGCATGTATGTAGTGTGTTTGTGTTCAATTATGTATGTTATATGTGTTTGTGTGATATTATGCAGGTGTGTGTGTGTGTGTGAGTGTATGAATCTAATGCATGCATGCAACTATATCTCAAAGATTTCCACAGTGCCTGACAGGTTGACCAATCAGGGAGTAGTTGAGATCATTCTACTTCCTCATTAGTTGCTGCAGCTATGCACCGTAGTTAAATATCTAAATATTTGATAGATCTATGTGTGTGTGTATATGTAGAAGAATGTGTTTGTGTGTGTGTGTGTGTGTGTGTGTGTGTGTGTGTGTGTGTGTGTGTGTATGGGGGCATATTATTAGTTACAATTCAGAAATTGCTAAACCGTTATTCTTAATTTTCATAAATTCAATTTCATCAGGCTCTATACCAAGGGATCGGCGTGTAGCAGATGTAGTGCCGTTTTTTAAAAAGGGAACAAGATTACAACCGGGTAATTATAGATTTGTAAGTCTGACAACAATAGTTGAGAAACTGCTGGAAGGCATACTAAGGGATAATTTACAGCATATCTTGATATGCAATAAGATTATTTTTGGGAATCAGCATGGATTTGTTAGGGATAGGTCATGAGAAACTAACCTAATTAGTTAATAGATGTGGTGTACTTAGATTTTACAAAAGCCTTTGGTACAGTGCCACACAAGAGGTTGGTCCACAAAATAAGAGAATTGGGCTAGGAAACAACATTTTACTTGGGTCAAAAACTGGTAAGAGAATAGGGAACAGAGAGTTGTAATAAATGGAACATTTTCTAATTGGTCAAAAGTTTTTAGCGGTATACCTCAAGGTTCCATGCTGGGAACACTCCTTTTTAATATATTTATCAATGACCTTGGTGATGGTTTAGAGAGCATTTTTGCATATGACACTAAACCATGTAAGGTAATAGAATCTGAGCAAAATGTAGCTTCTCTACAGAGGAACTTGAATAAACTAGAGGATTGTGCGGCCAAATGGAAGATGAGGTTTAACATAAATAAATGTAAGATTATGCATTTAGAAATTAAAAACAAGCATGCAATGTATAAATTAAATGGGGTAAATTTAGGGGAATCTTTAATGGATTTTAAGGATTTGGGAGTGCTGGTGAACAATAGACTTAGCAATAGTGCTCAATGTCAAGCAGCAGCTGCAAGGGCCAATATAGTATTGGCATGCATAAAAAGGGGCATAGGTGCAAGGGAAGACTGTGTCATTTTTCCACTATATAAATCATTGGTAAGGCCTCATCTCAAACATGGAGTTCAGTTCAGGGCATCACTCCATAAAAAATACATTTTGTAACTAGAAAGGGTTCAGAGAAGGGCGACAAAATTGATAAAGGGTATGGAGTCATTGAGCTATGAGGAACGACTAACCAGTTTAGACATGTTTACTTTAGCAAAGAGGCATTTAAGAGGAGATATGATTACTATATACAAATACATCATGGGTCAATACAGAGAACTTTCAAAGGAACTTTTTATCCCAAGGACTGTACACAGGACACGAGGTCACCTATTATGGTTAGAGGAGAGTAAGTTTTCAACCAGCAAAGGAAAGGGTTCTTTACAGTAAGGACAGTCAAGATATGGAATTCACTGCTAGGGAAGATTGTGGTGGCAAGTTCCTTTGATTGAGAAAAGAAAGGGTTAGATACATTTTTATCTATCTTTATCTGTAAGGTGACAGGGGAGACGAGGGAGCAAGGCGTGGGGCCGGCAGCAAGTTCTCCCACAGAACTTGTGGTGAAGGATTTCCTATATAAAAAATGCTAGGTGCACTCTGTCCTACCCACTAAGGCCATAAGCACAATTTTCTTTAACTATCTTTGCCCCAGTCTGGAAAATCCAGTTCCATTAACCCTTTTCAACCCTAGTGCATGTATTATTTGCAGAAAAAAGAAACTACAACTAAATCCTGATCCAGCAGATAGCAGATATGAAACAGTTATTAGTTAAAAGTGGAAATAAAAATAAAATAGCCAACTGGCGCAAATGGCGTGCGTAGGTTGGGTTGTGTGCATGCAGTTGCGCAATCGTGTGTCAGATTTTACAAATTGGGGGCCGGATTCATGACACCATAATTTTTTACATATGTGCCTAAAAAATTAGCGTTTCATTACATAAATTGCACTCTGTACGCAATCTACATAATGAAACGCTATGTAGATAGAGTAAAATAGTTACTACACATGCATAGCAGCAAGAATCGCAAAATTACGTATGTAAAAAATTACGGTGTTGTGAATCCGGCCCTGGAACACTGAACATTTAAAATTCATTTCCGTATGTTTAGAGTTCCCTGGAAATCATTTTAGTAGCATTTATTTTCATTTTTTAATAATAATGCATTTGAAAGCACTGAGTTAGAGAATGAATTAAAACTTGCAAATAAAGTGTTTTTGTACCAGAGACAAAGTCTGCTAAGTGATATAAAGTAACAATGAATAATGTAGTTTTGTCCCCACTCTCACTCCTCTGCAAACACTTGATGGATGCATTACATTGTAGAATATGGCATCGTGCTTCTTTTCCTGTAGACTATTATCTTAAATAAAAAAAAATAGAATTTATAGGACGGTTCCATCACTAGAGTGTCTAAATGTGTTATTAATAGTTAATGTAACAGAATCCCCTTTGATACAATTCATATGTGTATGAATCACAACTATGTTTTTTATTATAAGGGGGTTACTAGAATGATTTTTGAAGCGTATGGCAGTCAATAGGTTGCAGTTTATCAGGAATAAGCCTATTTTTAGTTAGAAAATAAATCTAGATACTTTAACAGATAATAATGAAACTAGGAGATAGTGGACCGAATTCATACATAAGAAATCCATCATACTTGCGTACGCTACTTACGGAAGTCCTCTGGAAAATGGTACTGTGCATGCAGAGTGTGTGGATCTGAGCACCTAGCACAGGGCGCATGCGTAGGAGATACACATGGGGGTGGACATAAGCATTTAAATTTAAATTTAAGGGCTTGGCTATGCCCTTATGTCAGAATTCCACACTGAAGGGTTTCCATGTGGAATACTTTATGTACGGTTCTGCACGTAGGAGAGCAGGAGGGAGGGCCCTGCTTTCTACATGCGGTGCTGTGGATCACCAATTCCGTACGATAGCCTCCGCAATGGTGACTACCAATTTCAGGTTTAGTATGAATTTGTCCCATTAAGCTTACCCCTGCTATTTACACTTAAATAGGCACTTCCTCTGATGTGCAAGTAATCAAGCATGATGTAAATGGTTGTTTCAACATTGTAAATACATAATATGATGGTGCAATATATAAATATATGTTGATAAATAAATATGGGCCTTATCCAGACCTCTGTATCCCATATGTACGGAGGTCTGGAAGTCCACACTGAAGAGGGGGGTGAACTCCTCCTGCCACTTCCCTCTCTCATGTGCAATAAGTGTGACTTCCGCTGCGATAAGGCAGCCTTATGTCACACTTGCAGATCAGCGGTCACCCACACTGTATAATTTAGTTGTAGAAGTAGTTGAGAGATGACAATAGTTCAGTTACAGAGCTATATTCAGTTATTAATGTTTGACACTTTACCTGCAAATATTGTAATACTCAGATTTAGTTTTTCTGTTCATTCACCAAAGCTTTGGCTTTTGCTAATGAAAAGGTCAGCCACTAGTCATGAAGAGATGACTCATTTGCCAGCAAAGGAGGTTTGAGATATAAATTTCCTTACATTATTATTTGGGTCCTTAATTAATAGGAAAGATTGGTGATCAAGTGTCCTTTGGGCAGTTCTATAGTTAATAAAATGAAATAACTGAAGACACTAAAGTGCTCCCTCAAGGAGACATCTCCATTAAAATGTATAATTGAAAAGCTAAGGCCCACATATCTGTTCAAAGGTCAGATATGGTTAAGTAGCCCTGATTTTAAAACTGCAACCATTATACATTTGAATTACAATAAACAATAAACAGGAGAAATTACCACGGGGATAAGAAACAGCTAACACTACTACAGCAACAATAAATTCTGACCAATTTACAGAATTATGATTTTTTTATTTTTATTTTTTCATTTTAAATAGAAAAAATATTATTTACATTGGTTCACAGAATAGTTAAATAGTTTAATACACTGTGATTCTTATCCAACTTAGCAGCCACAAGTACAGATTTATTTGACTTCTAAGTACACTGGTGTCTTCTGTTTTCTAAGTAATTATATGCAATATCTAGTGTAATAATAAATAATAGTTGAACAAAGCAGCAGTTTATTATTTTTAAAGACGCTTGCTCCCCCTAATTTATCGGAGCACAATAGCTTGTTAACAGGTATTTTTTGGTACAGTGGTCTGTTTTCTGACAGATCATCATACAGACGTTAAATGGCAATTGCTGGCAGTATCCATTTTAGAAAACGGTGGGTGCTGCGACTCCTAAAGCCAGATTTTATAAGCTGCTGGAAAGAAAAAGAGATGTTGCCCACAGCAACCAATAAGATTCTAGCTGACATTTTCAAGTATGTAATAGGAAGCTAGAATCTGATTTTCCTTTCCTGCAGCTTAGTAGATCTAGCCATAGAGTTAAAGATTGAACATTACTTCAGCAACCTAAGGTTAGGTTTTATCTTAACCCCAACCCTGCATTTCTTGCAGCCTAACCCTAACCTCCCCCTCGAGCTCTAACTCTAACTCTAACTTTAACCTGCACAACCTGTTGCTAGTGGAAGCAGGCCAAAATAGGTGCCAGATCCTAATAGCAATTTTTTATTCGACGAGCTTTTCAGCAATGATATAGTCGCTATTCAGGGCTAATAGGGCTGGCAAGACTGGTAATTATTTCCCCTAGTTAACACTGCTAAGTGATTTAAGAGGTTAAAAGTGATACACATGTTTCTGATTCATTATTCTTTCAGTGTAAGTTTTCCTTCTCGTTTAATTTACTCAACTAATTCAAAGTATTTTCTTTTTTTACGTATCAAGTGTAAACAGTACCACATATGTTATGCCTTAAAATGAGCATGAGTTGGTAAAGACAACAACATAGAGTGTTGGTTGATCATACTAGAGCAAGGCAGCATGAACCAAGTAATAACAGGAAAGCTAAATATGTCTAATGAAAAGAGTTAAATCCAATAATTCTGATTCACATATAACCATGGCAACACTGAGTGGGAGATACAGCGGTAAACATGTTCCTGGAAACTGTTACAAGAGAGTCTACCATTCTACAATGCAATATTGATAGATATAGTTAGTTTCAAGAGTGTGGGCAGTTTTGAGCCCATTGTTATAAGAAATACTTAGTGCAAGAACATAGATAAGTATATGATCATTGACTCATCACACAATAATAACCTTAAATGTGATCATTAACCCTTTAACGTAAAATGACGCTATGTAAATCTGTCAGTCTGATATCAAAGCACAATGGACCGGATTCACAACTACTTGTATTGGTAAGTGCTGCACAGGCGTAGTAAATATTTTAAGACCGCATGTACGCAATCTACGTAACGAAACGCAATGCAGATAGCGTAAAATATTTACTATGCGTGCGCATTAGCGCAACACTTAGGAATCGGCACGTAACTTACCAATACACGTAGTTGTGAATCCGGTCCAATATTTTTACATATCAGCAAAGGAAGATCAGCAGTTTAATATAAACAATATGCATACATCATTATGTGTCAGGACATGAATAAATAGGATATTTCAGTCACAATACGGGTCACGACTTGATGTTGACAGGTGAGTTTCCCGCAGGATGCGGCTGCCGTCTCAGTGACCATATTTCGAACAGGAGTCACTCCAGGGGCCAGATTTACTAAGCTGCGGGTTTGGAAAAGTGGAGATGTTGCCCATAGCAACTAATCAGATTCTAGCTGACAGTATGTAATAGGAAAGTGAGAGATAAAATCTGATTGGTTGCTATGGGCAACATCTCCACTTTTCCAAACCCGCATCTTAGTAAATCTGGCCCTTGGAATCGCATCTCCGCTGCTTTCTACTATGCAGACTGCCGGCAATTGCATTCAGCTGTAGTGAGATCATCATTGCGGGGAACCACAGTTGTCCTGTGAGCCTTTTACTTGCCAAAATGCTGGTCCACAGTGATATTTTTATTATTTGGTATTATGACCCATGTTTCCTTTCCATGTTTATACTTATGCAGTGGTTAATTTTGTCCTAGCTGCATTTGCCACAATTATGGAACTCCTTTCATTCACTAAAAGAAAAATATATTTAAATCGTTTAGTAGAAGGGAGATTTCATGCTGAAGTGATTAAATCAAGCAACTAGACCAAATATGTTTTTTTTTTCTTCGCTGGTTCCCCAACCAAATCCAAAAGTATCAGTAGACTTTCTTTGGTTTGGCAGACCTGGAACCATGGTGAACCGAGAATCCAATGCATTATCATTAGATTCATGCTAGTATGGTTCTTAAAGTACCTTATGCTGTAACAACAAATACTGTATATCCAGTTTGCACTGGATACTAGACAAAAAGGGATGTCTTTAATTGTCTAAATCAACTGGCTAAACTTATAAAAATAAAAAACATAAAAAGAATTATACAGGATAATTAGACAAACACAATAACTATATGCAAAATAACCTTGGCAGGTGAGCTTAACCCAATATAGCTATATTGTGAACTAAACCTCTTTTTATGTATGTGCTGACACATATTGTTATACAGTATGTTTGTAGAGAGCGCCGGACCTGTCTTTTGTTCCTAGTAGTTACACAGTGGTCACTTTGGTCCTTGGCTGCACCTCTCCATTTATATATACACATTTCATGTATCTGAATAGATGCGCAGCCTGTGTTTTCTTGTTACTGTTACTAGTTTACTTTGGGAGTCTGATCCTTCCACAGTATGGCAGCTGCACTCTTTTCAAATGGCAGGAGTGACACATAGAATTATATGTTTGTATGGAGTGCCGAACCTGTCTTTTGTTCCAAAATAATACAAGTTTTAAAAGAATAACACTTGATCAATAAAATGTTATCTGAATTACAAAGGCCATTATAATTGTCTCTATTGTTTAGCGGTCAATAAAAAAATAATCTTGTGAACTGCCTCTGTATTGTATATTCTTCTTAGGTTTCCTATTTATCATTATGTATCTCGCAATATTACCAGCTGCAGAATAGATAGAGATCAAGATAGAGACATGTCCTTATGGAGATGAGGGCATTGTTATGTGCCTCTGGGCACTCTGGTAGTACTAGGCAGCCTGCAAACCATCTACCCACTGACAGATGCACATGATATATATTCGTAGCTACACTGCTTCTCTATATCACCTTTCAATCTCCTTGGTTGTAAGGTGCCTATATATGGGTGTAGGTTCCTGGAAAGAACGGCCCTATATTTCGATAGCCAGTTTCAAAAACTGGCTGGGATTTCGATTGCTTATGCCTCAATTAGGCATAGCAATCGATTCACAGAGCACCGAACACGGTGCTCCGAAAGGTAAGCCTGAAAACTACCCCAACCCTTCCCCTAATTCTAACCCTAATGCTCCCCTTCCATTACCCTAACCCTAACCTTCTCTTCCCTGCAACCTGACTAACCCTCCCTTCTCCCCAGCCTGACCCTAACCTACCATCTCCCGCAGCCTGACCCTAATTCTCCCTCTCCCACAGCCTGACCCTAACCCTCCCTTCCCCGCAGCCTGACCCTAACCCTGGAGAGGTTACTCAGGCTTCCTGCGGTAGAGGCGGCTGTGTTTCTGAAAAGGAATAGGTGAGTATGCCGATCGGCGTACTCACCCATTCTCAAAAAAATTTCTAAAATGGAGGGGTATTCGAAATAGGGACATCCGAAAAGGAACTTTCAGATGCCCATATTTCGGAAATCCCTCATTCAATATGGGGAATGCAACCGCTATATATATAAACTTACTTTTCATTTATAATACAGTTATTGTGACATATAATGGATGTGATATGGCACAGCTACACGCTATAATAAAAAGGTTGTCAGTATATGGTTAGTAAATATTTCATCGATTTTTCCTGTACTTTTCTGGTGTTATGAATGTTATGCTCTTGTATTTGCCTACCCTTGCTAATGTAAAAGCACTATAGCAGAACGAAAACTAAAAATGTATGACTATGTCCAATGTAATTGGGTATTGATGTTACAGCATTAGAATCTGTTTGTTACATGGTATCTTGCAGCTGAAGCAGAGGCTTCTAAGAAGAGTTGCTAGTTTATACTATGTTGTTAATGCAGTTGAGTGGTTGATTGATCCTCTTGTATATTTCAGTAAATAGCACTCATGTAAAAGAATAGTCCTAAATATATTATATGTGAACACTTCAGTAAACGGAAACGAAAACCATAGTCACAAATGAACATGTGTATTAACCAAATGTTGTCCTTTTGTAATGCAGTCCTTTAGCAATAAATTTATTCCAATCATAACTAACAATATATATAGAAATACATAGAAAAGTATTGTTTTGGCATATTATGTGTCATATATACCATTGTCCTTTAGCATTTATTCCAATCATAACTAACAATATATATAGAAATACATAGAAAAGTATTGTTTTGGCATATTATGTGTCATATATACTATACCATA
>WWET01001053.1:231565-254946 GCA_011038615.1 Limnodynastes dumerilii
ATTTTTTATTAAAAAATCGTACCGATATCACTGCGATGTGCCGCGATGTAAAATCGCGGCCCAAAATCGTTTTTAATGAATGAGGCCCAAAGTGTGTCTGGGATAGCAGCTGAAAGGGGGTGCGGTTTCAAAAATAAATGTGGATAAATGTGTAGTCATTAAGTATTATGTTGTATTTTAAAAGCACCCTCGGTGGCGGCAGTAAAATGTATAGTGTATGGGCCATTTCATTCCAGTGGCCTTGATGAAAGGTGAGTCATTGAGTGGTTACAGTGATTAATGCTTTAAAGCTGCATAAAGGTCATTTGTGATAAATGTTGACATGTGAAAAAATGTGATGTCTTTAACTGGATAAAACTTATACCTTCATTAAGTGTATAGTATGTTGTATAGAATCTACTGTATATTTTGGTGACTGATAACACTAGTGCTCACATGAAGGCAAAACATGAGTTGGATGCAAAAACTGCTTTCACAGCTTATGTAACAATATAAACAAAAGTCTATATTTACAACAATAATAACAGGCTAAAAAATATCATTCATTAATTATACTTAACGAGTGCAGCTGATATTTAATGCATGGTGTACATTATTTGACAGAATTATCTTTATACGTGCAGAATATTTAGCTGAATCTTCAAGTACAGCTGTTTTTCTGAGCCTTTGGTGTTAAAATGGCATCTGATAGATGCAGTTTAGTGGGTGTACAGAGATAAATTTCAAAGAGGGGTAATAATCTATATGATGAAAAAGACATTTAAAAGCACTAGAGTCTTCAGCCGTGAAAATCTGATATTCTGAAGTTTTCTTTGTCTCTATTAATGTCTTTGCTAGCTCAAACCTTTTCATCTCTTCCCATCCAATATTATGGAGTTTGTTCTTACAACAATATAAATCAGGGTTTTAAATGACTTTACCGGGAAGAATGAAATTGCAGTAATTTTATTAGTGTATTGTGTTGGACTTTCATGTTTTCCTGAACCAGGATTCCCGTTACATTTAAGATTTCTGCCTCAGAAAAACTAATATATTATGTATTAGGATTTTTTTTTAAATATATATATTTTAGAATTTTAAAAAAACCACCTTTAGATCCAAATACAATATAGGTGTATAATTTATAATTCAAGTAATATCTTTTATCTTATAAATATACACACAAACAAATATATTAAATGTCCATACTTTTTGTTTGAATATCAATTTGTCAAAACTATTTTGCTAAGTTAAATATTTATTTAAAAAAAGGAAAAATAATAGAGCTTTAAAAAGTGATGATTTTCTATAACATAAATACTTTTATGTTTATGCTTATGTCAAAATACATTTTCCAAGGTCAAAGTACTTTCCCTGATGTCTTTATTATTCAAAGGGCAAATTCTAAATACCAAATTCAAGGACAAATCAAGTTAGCATTGTAATCAATATTTCACTATAAATCATTGTTATAGTTAATGCATATTGGTTTCTCTGTCTTAGAGAAGATTCCTCTTGATGTTGAGTTGTAGATGGATTAGATTTCATTGTAATTTCTTCCAGTGATCCTTGATGAGAACATCACATTTTAAACTTATTTACTTCAATGTAAATACAGTGATAATGACAAAGCACACATGGCAATGTTCTAGCAGGTTAGGAAAATCCTGCACATTAGGGGCCATATTCAGAGATCCGTTTTTAAAAGTACAAAATGATATGCACGCACATTGCAAGGCAACACCCATAACACTCCCTTCACACTGACGGGTTGTCGTTGACTTAGGGCACCCTTATGTCTTTGTGTGCAGTTACGGGCGTACGTCAAGGTACGAACATGTGTATCTATCTAGCCGTGCCCTCAAATGCCCATTTAAATGCACCTCCCTGCCCCGTCTCACGTAACTTTGAACGATCGAGTTTCAACCGCTCCCCTCCGTACGTATGTCCCCAAGTGCGATTCCCGAGTAAGTGCCTAATGGACTTACGTGAGTAAAATCAACGTAAATAGCGTAACTAAAGTTACTACGCATGCGCAGTTGCTCCGATCCTAAAAATGCGTCCACAACTCCATGTGAAAACGGATCTGTGAATAAGACCCTAGATTTTCATTTATTAGTATATAGCTCATTGAACCTTGTTGTTGGATGGTTTTATTATATGCACTGAGACACTGGAAGAAATGCTCTCTGGTCCTGGGGGGTATTTTAAGAAGTTTTTTGAACTGGTCCACAGTAGCTAATATAATATGGATATATAAACAGGGACAAATAAAAAGTAACTTAAAGGTGCATTAGGGCTTAAATTGAGGGGGTATACAGGGGTACTCCCACTGAGTTAATTGAAAAGCTATACATCTTCCTTCACTTCTATTATTTCTATATTTTCATACCGCCACTTCTAAATTTCCACTTCAACCACTGAGGTGCATGGCAGGGAGTGGGCGTGTTGTCCTACTTAAGATTCTTAAAAGCATCTACAGAAGGGGCCTCAAAAAGTTGCAGTGCTGGGTCTCCATAATCCTATTGACAGCCCAATAGCTGATATCAATGTTGCAGAAGGTTAAAGATATCTCCGATATTTCATATGTTACAACAATGAGAAATACAATATGTAATTGATTCTCTTGCTGTTGCTGTGGGTGCAGAAATAAAGATAAAAACTATACCTATATAAAAAAGTTGAACTTTCTAAGTTGGGGCTGAAACTTTAACACAAGTCAGTATCATACACCATTATCCCAAAACTGCTTTCTATAGGAATGATAACATGCCTTCACTGCCGAAGTTGTCATATCTTTTGGCAGGCCTTTTATCATTCTCCCTGCTCAATTTGTCAAATAGCTGTACTGTCACTCTGGAAAATGAGGCTACATATTATCCTCTGCTATTAGTAAAATGGATAACTATGTAAAAATAGAAAAGAATTTTGCCAAATTAAATTTCATAGATAATTTAGTGTGTTCAATTATCTTTCTGTTGACTAAAATAGATTCTATTCATCTAGATTATATCCATTACAAAACACAATGCCATTTGTATAACAATATAATATGTTCTTGATTTAAATACATTTGGATAATGCTGTCAACACTGTATTTGCTATACAGAATAAGAGCCATAAAGCAAGGACACTACAGTTTATTGAATTTCATTCATAAATATCAAGTGATTTAAACTTGTGAAATTACATGGGGCTGTGCTAATATTGGACCTGATTCACACTTAAGAATCTTCTTAAAATAAGAACTTAAAGTCACTCCTGGGCAAAACCATGTTGTTTTTGGGGAGAGTCAAGTTGTATTTTTTGCATGCAGGACTACATCTTTGAATTGCTTACTGAAAACAGATACTGACCAGCTTTATTATTACACTGTTATTTAGAATTGGGCTGGGAAATATCACCTCTCAACTCTAATACTGTTTGCAACAGATGAAATATGACTCCCCTGCAATCAACATGGTTTAACCCAGGAGTGACTTTAAGTTCTTATTTTAAGAAGATTCTTAAGTGTGAATCAGATCCATTGTCTTCTTCTCTTGTCGTAAGAGGTCTGTTTTTTCTAACTAGCGTATATCTTGCACTATTAGATATAAAAGCAGAGGTAAGAAAAGTCACAGTTTCTTCAGGTTTGGAAAGTTGTATAACAGAGGTAAACAAATGTTTCAGTTTATTTTGCACTCACTGGTAACAAAATATGTTTTAAAAGCAGCAGTGACCAATAGACTATACTTAAAATACAAAATGATTAATACAAAAACAGAACTAGTTTACTAATACCCCTTTCACATCACACTCAAAAACCCAGGAGACTGTTAGACCCAAGTTGAGGCTCCGACGACCCGGGTTGAAGTGTGGTGTGAAAGGTCCCTGGGTCCTCAACCAGGGACTAATGAGCTGGTAATTGGACCCGGGAGAATAGAAGGGCATTTCCTGGGTCCAACCAACGTAAAAATGCAGTGTGAAAGGTGTGACCTGGGTTTTCAACCCAGGTCACACAAAATCATGCTGATTGGAGGGCTTACGGCACAGGAAAATTATGTCATTAAATGATTATACCATGTTGACTCAGACTTTGCCAGGCACATAACTTTCAGCATCTGCTGAAAACACACTTGTGGATGATCGGGTGCTGGCAGATGAGCCTTCCACATCAACATCATTACGTGGAAATAGTACGTTTTTGTAATGTATTATAATTTTTGTATTCTAAGATTTTAGTTTTTCCGCAAATGTTTCTTGAAAATAGTCCAATAATGTAATTTAAATGTTGCAAGCGTTTCCACATAGAAGGCCAACTTAAAAAATTTGTTCATATAAATATTCATACCAAAAAATGTTACATAAAAAAAGTACAACATTCATGTTTTAAAATTGCTTGTATGTCTTTTTATTCTGTTTAGTCTTCTAACCGTTTTTTGTTAAATCTTTTTTTTTTTTATCTTTTTTTTTATGTAATAAGCATTGTACCTTTTTACCTTGATTATTAATCAAGTGGGAGAGATGTGAAAGGGGTATAAGATACATATTAGTTAAACAGCATTATTTAAAGCCATTGGCTTTCGTTATGAAGTCTGGATCCGGCACATTGTTACAAGCCATAAACCTTCCCCTTTGTTTTTTACCTTGTACCAACAAACCAACCACCATTCTTTCAATTTTTTTATATTTTTCTATATTTGATATTCCTCCTCGTTTCCCCTATCCCCCTTCCTCCATGAGTGACCATCCTTATATATATAAACAGACATTATTGACAAAAGAGTTTAACCTCTGTTAGTCTATTTAAAGGGAATTTAAAAATGTTATGAACATTATTATCTGCCTATTAACTGCTGATATATCTTAATTAAATTGTATTCCTAAACATCCATTAAGCATATCATCAAAAATGTGCTATTTTTATGAGTTGTCAACTACAGATGTTGAACTAAATAAAAAAAACAAAAAAAAACTTCATAAATTCCCAAATTAAGAAATTAGTAAATTGACCCACACATCCAAAATAAAAAGGCCATCTGAGGTTTACATACTGATTTTATTACATTTTTCGAACGTAAGGAAAACACTCAGCGTGTTTTTATAGCACACACTTACTGAACAGCTTCATTTTACAGTTACTGAGAGTTGAACTATAAAATGTAACTTGGCAACTCGTTTTTGTGGCAGGTCGAAAATTTTGCCCCTCCTGCAGATTAGCATGGTTTTGTGGAGGCTCAAATTTTCTTTTTGCTTTTGGGATACAAATCTCTAGATACGTCCACAGTGAAATTGCCAGAAATAAACAACACCTATTTTTCAGAGGTGGATTCACTGATGCAGCCTCTTACTGACCAATGCTGCACAATGAGGATCTGGCTGAGGGCCACTTTTCCCATTTCCTAAATCTGAGGTACTTACTGAGCATTGCACCATATGCCCTGACTTAAAGCTGATCGCAGAGCCGTTTTTAGTGATGTTTATAACCTCTCAGAGGTATCACTCTGCAATGTTGACAGTTAGAACGGTAAATCAAGACCTACAGGCTAGTTACGTTAAAACGCGTAGCGAATTTACACTAGCGTAATGTCTATGCACTCCCCTAGGAACTCCCCTCGCTCGTACGTACTTTGGCCGTTTTACATGGCCAAAACCTTACCTTAACTTTTCATAGAGCAAGTACTGACATACGTTATGGATTTACGTACGTGATGACCTAACTCGGCCCATACCGTCCAATTTAAATGCCTCCCTCTGCCTACAAAACATAATTATGCTGTATTCACACGTAATTACGTGTCGTATTGACGCCCCACCCCTTCGTTCGTAGTTACGCTGATGGTACGTACGTTTAGCGGTATGTGGCGTAACATCTGCCACGCGCATGCGCAGTAAATACAAATAGCCGATTAGACGTCATCAGCTAGTGTAAATACGCTAGCGTACTTAACTCAGGATCTGGTCCAATGGCTCTGGGGCCAGAGTTTCTCAATGCTGGGGGCAACAGACATTCTGTAGCTATCCATTCTGTTACAATGTTGGAACAACCTTCATGTTCATAAGAGCCGCCCATCCATCTCTGCACAGAGCTTTCATCAACCATGTTGTGCATGATGGTGGAAGCACAACTTACCCACACAAGTACTTGTGACCCTGACACAAGTAAACATCAGTTTATATTTCTATGGTACAAATTTCTTGTGGGAAGGAAGCTGTCTGCCATAGAGTTATAGGCCTACCAGATTCAGATAGAGGAAACCTTATGACATTTAACCTTAGATTTCCTGTCGGATTAGGAGATTAAATTATGTGTGTTTGTGTATTTGGAATGGCTTCACATACTCATGGCTAACAGTGCAAAGGATGATGCTATATTTAGTGTAGAAATGACAAGACAAGCAATGTTGAAGGGTTTAATCAATAAGAGACAAGCTACAGGTCCTTGTTAGGAAAATGTATTTTGAGTTAATCAAATTTCCGATCTTTTAATACAAAAATGAAGCTTTTGGATTAATGCCAGTGCAGTACATCTAAAACACTGCCGTAATACAAAGTACACAGCTATCAATCTACAATGAGATTTTTTCCAGCAAGACAAAACATACATTTGCAGTACTTTCTCAGCTTTTTCTGCTTGAATGCCTAATTTGATTTCCCCATCTTCTTAAAATTAATGGATTCATTGTGCTACCCTTTTATAGGGTTTTTTCTTAAACTAGGAGAGACTCTTTGTTCTGTTCATTGATTATATTTCCACATATGAGCTACTATTTATTTATAAAATGTATACACTGAATTGCTATTACTTCAATCTGTGTAGCAAATGCAACAAAATATTACATTCTAAGGATAACAATGATATCATGCTGAGCTGGTGAGACGGGTCAGTAACATTTCTGGAAATTCTATTCAACCTTGAAATCACACAGCTCTTGTAGTTGCTGCATGCATGTACCAGTCACTTGTCAGCTTAGATTTATCCTGTACACTCATGTAGAAGGTACATTAATCATGACATTGTCTCTTAAACTTGGTGTCAGGTTATTGTGCATTTGGCATACACACAATCAGAATCATAAACTAAAATATATCTTCTGTATATTTCCTGGACTTATTATGATTTAACAATGAATGTTTCATTAAAATACTGTAAAATTTGAAGATAAGGACTTACAACACAACTTTGTACTCTTCAGTAAATCAAGTAAAACCTTGACTAAGATAAACATTAATGAGTGAAAAAAAATTGTTTACCTTTTATATAGTAATAAAATCATTTTTATATAGTATTTTAAGTGAAGGCAAAGTTGCAACTAAAAGATCCATGTATGGTTATAGAAGTGTTTGTCTAATTAAGTGACAAAAAGGCTATTAATTGGTGATGAGAGAGATCCAGAATTCGCAAACAGTTGTGCGTCTTGCGTGCTGTACTTGTGTGCTGTAATGGACGATTTGCAAAGCAAACGGTACATCTGTATGGGAAGTAGATAAAGGCACGTGGCAAATGGACACAAAGCAGCAAGCTTTTGAGAGAGGGCCTGCCCCCGAAACGCATCAAGTGATCACTGCATCCACATGGGCCGACAGGTTTCCTCTCTCCTTCAACGTTGTGACTTCTCTTCCGCGATCCAGACAAGCTGTTTGCCGTTTGAAGTCCCGGCAGGACTCTTGTATGATTTGCGCTACATCAACGTTTACATCGGGGTACGGAGTGTTTACCTATCGGACACTACTATATTTATATATATTTTAATTCATATGTGTTTTTAAGTTCACTCATTAGTAAAATTAATGTTTTAAACTTCCCTGAATGTAAATTAATTTAGTAGGTGCGTTTTATTATATGTTTTACAGTTTGTTGACCATAACATCAACACAATTTTTAGTTTGCTTTCTATACTTTGGATCCTGTGAGGGCTGTGAATA
This sequence comes from Limnodynastes dumerilii, assembly GCA_011038615.1. Taxonomy (NCBI): domain Eukaryota; kingdom Metazoa; phylum Chordata; class Amphibia; order Anura; family Limnodynastidae; genus Limnodynastes; species Limnodynastes dumerilii. The sequence goes on from WWET01001053.1 coordinate 239,450, forward strand.
TCAAGCTCTATAAGTTTTGGACTAATTTGGCTATTACTATTGGATCTATCTTTTAGGACTACTACCATACCTATTTATTTACTCCGATGGACTTTATGTTACCTGTATGCCGCTAGCATTTTAGGATATATGTGTAGAGGTTTTATTCATTGACATTTCATTGATTTCTATTTATATATTTATTAATATTATTATTATTATTATTTTTATCTGGTTATATTTTTATTTGGTTAAAATTACTCTTTCTAGTGCTTTCTCTATCCATATCTACTTTTTCTACAAAGCAGCAAGCTCTCTGCTGCTACGTCTCCACATATATTCCTCTGAAGAAATGCTATATTTGATGGTGTTATCAATTTTTATTCAGATCTGAGGTACCTCACTATTGTTGGCTATAAAGCTTTTATCTATCCAGGAATAATGGCCCAATTGGAAGTTTCCAATCCATAGTTTCAGTGACTCTTTACTTGCTATATAAGAAATAAGTGGAGAGAGTATCTCGACTAGTTCAACTGCCGGGTACATGAACGGACCCTCTCCCACCACTTCACCATCAATTTGGAGCGGTGTTCGAGGAGAGAAAGGGAGAGAAGGGTTGGATGTTCACAATCCCCACAGCCTAATATACCGGTCGACCATTACCAAACATCAGGCTCCCTAACGTAAGATCTTTCCTCTCATCAATTGTATATGTGCCACTACTAATTACCAAACCGCCCAACATCCTGTTGTCAAGTCTCAACACTATACGGTATTTTATTGCATTACAAGCAGAGTCAATCGTCCATTTTCTATTGGATTCATTTCCTTTGTGTATCAATATTAGTCATAAGCTGCTTGCAATTGTGTGGCCCAAGTATCACTATTTGAGTTTTATTAGCATCATATACAAAGTGGATTATGTCTATTTAGTGGACACTTAAGACTTTACTATACAAAAGGGCAAGTGTAATATTTGTTGAACTGATGATTGAGGCCTGTATTCAGAGATCCGTTTTTTCTCAGTTTTCTGTGCGTATTTTTAAGTATGTTTCAACTTCACACACGTAGTAACTTTTATACGCTGTTCACGTAGACTATGCCTCACGGATGGACTTGTGAATCGGACGTGGGTAAATACGCACAGATCTCCCACAAAAAAACGGATTAGCAAGGGGGGTGACTGGGGTTTTGGTGGGTGTTACTTGCTCCGTCCGTGCGTATATTTGCGGACCGATCACCAGACGGATCTCTGAATATGGCCCTGAATCTTCATTATAGACCTGATTCACACTTAAAATGTTTTCCCATTTTAGGTGCGTATATTTAAGAACGGATGCACTGCGCATGCGTAGTAACTTTTATATGCTATTTATAATTCCGTGCTTATACACTACGAACTTAAAATCTGTAGGTTCTAAGTAACATATGCAAAAATGGGCATTCCATGAATAAGTAACTAGGCAGATACGAAGATTTGGGTGGACAGAGACATTTAAATGACCAAATGAATGTGTGGTTATGCAGTTAAGTTCCTAAGTAAACGCCCTACGCATTCAAATGTGAACCTACAGTTAAGGGTGCCCTATGGCACTCGTAAGTCACATAAGAACCTGAAAACCGGGGGCGTCCCGAGAGAGTTTCATTGCTATTATTTAGGAACCTATTGCGTTCTAAAGTGTGAATCAGGTCCTATATTATTCTGGATATGCTCTATATGAATTGACCTATTAGAAAGGTGAGAGACTTTTAATTAGGTCCCTTATATTGATTTTAATTATATTGATGAATTGTTAGACGGGCTAATTTTTACTGTGATTATTCTTGTTTTTATTTATTTATATCTGGTACCAGATTTGTTATATTCAATAAATATTTGGTAACTATTTGTTTTTTTCTTTATATATATTTTTATTTGTGTACGTGTAATTTTTTTATGACATTTTTAGTTATTTGTGAATATTTCTTTTTTTATGTCTCTTATAAGGCCACCCCTTGACCTAGCAGCGTCTAGTGGGAATATATTGAAAAGGTTCATCCCTAGTGCCATTAAATTGCTTGAAAGGGTTACAAACTGTTATCAATAGAACATAATCTTCATTTGTAGTGTTTATTCTCTAAAGCAATGGAAACAAGAATTTACATGATAATATGAAAATATTGCTATTATTTTTTATTTCTTTACAGTACTCTAAACAAATAAACAACAAGCACGCAATACACTAGCAGCGATTACATATCTGTTTAATGTACTTTGTTGGACAACAATCAAACTAAGAGGTACTAAAAAGTTTCTGAATGAGTACCTCTGTGCCTTATGTCCAGATTCAGACTTAAAAAGAAGCTTGAAATTAAGGGCCAGATTCACAGATATGATTTTGCTACTTTTTCTGTGCGTATTTGTAGGATCGGAGTAACTGCGCATGCGCAGTAACTTTTTTTACGCAAGTTACATAGGATTTAGGCACGGAAGTCCATTAGGCACGGATTTCTAAATCATACTTAGTGACATATGTATGGAGGGGCAGGGTTGTATTTCGTTTGTGCAAAGTTACGTGAAGGAAGGTGGGGGGAGGCATTTATATGACCTTTTGAAGGCGCGGTTAGTAATGTACGCACGTACCTAAGCAACTTAGGCACGTAAATACGTCCGTAGAGTTAAGGATGCCCTATGGAGGTGTAAGTTACCAAAAATCCGCCCGTGTGAAGGGAGTGTCATAGGTGTTGCCTTGTAACATAGGTGAGTATATTTTTTACACATATCTGTGAATCTGGTCCTAAGAGAGGAAAGTTATTCCAGGGCTAAACCATGTTGATTTCAAGGGGAGTCAAATTAATTGTCTTCTTTGCATGCAGGTATATATCTTTGAATTGCTTACTGCACACAGATACTGACCAGCTTTACTATCACACTGTTATTTAGACTTGGGATAGGAAACATCACCTCTCAACTCTAATACTGTTTGCAACAGATGAAATATGACTCCCCTGCAATCAACATGGTTTAGCCCAGGAGTAACTTTCCTCTCTTAATTTTAAGCTCCTTATTAAGTCTGAATCAGGCCCTTAGACATTACCTGCTGTAGGTGTAAAGTAACCTTTATTATGTCTGTGGTAAGGATCAGGTGCACTTGCCTTGGAACGTCCTTGTTGTACATGGACTATGTTCCTTCCCCACCTTCATCACCCTGCTCTGAGTATAAGCCTCAGATGCCATGATTGTGCTTACATCTGAATTGGCCGTAAGTGCATGCTCTTCAATTCTGAGCGTGTACTGTAACAAATCATGCAGAGAAACGTCCCACACCAGCTGGCATATGCTCAGATCTGGATTGGGGCCAGAGTGTTTAAGGGCAGAGTCAAAATCAATCAGAGCTGTAGTTAGAAATTTTTGCACCAGGGGCAGAAAATTGTTACCCTAACCTTGACTTAATAACCAATTCAGCCTTAAACATATACTTATTGGTACCCAACTTTGGTTTTGTGATATAGATAACAATCCCTATTGCACACCCCTAATTATAGGACTGATGTTAATTTAAAAACATTTCAGTAGTATGCCTGTTTCTGTGGTGGTAAGGAATCAGCCATCCACCATTCCCTCAGCTGAAGTGAGACACAGTCACCCATCTGTGAATTCTACCAGCAAAAAATCTAATATCTTTAATGTCAAGTAATATTGTACTATTAATAATATTGTATTACTGTGCAGAGCCTGTTTATTCCTATTTGTTGCTCTGGCCTGAAATCTGTCCTTTCATAAATATGTTTACTTCAAGCCAGAAGAAAATGTTTGTGTGTGTATATTGCAAATGTTAATATGGATGTACGTGCGTCTGGTCCCAAAACACCAGAGTTCTCTATATTCCATAGATGTAGGTGATAAGATCAGATTTGTTAATACACAGATCTCAAATGACCTTTGGGCAAAGGGGAAATGAGTTGGGGCTGTTGGTGAAGTGAAAAGCATTTTTAAAAAACCTGATGTGGAATGATAGAATTGCTCATTTCTGGCAATCTCAGCTATTGAGAAAAATGTACCAGGCTTTTCCAGTCCCAGCACAGAAAGTATCCCTTTCATTTTAACCCTTTAATTTAACAAGAAACTGTTTGCATTATCTTATATGTAATTTTGTTATCATTTTTGTACAGTAAGCATTGTGATTTCTAATCATATTAAATATCATTAAAAATACATGGAGAAGAGTGAGAGAGAGAGAGAGAGAGAGAGAGCATATATTGTTGTTATAAATGCAACAATTGAAAAGACCCTAATGGCGCTAATATATAGTAGCAAAATATGTTCACAAAGTTTCTTACAGGTTCTAAGTCTTTCAGGATGGCAGTCAGTAATTTGTTCAAATCAAGATCCAAACTCCTTTTTGTCCGTAGTTTGAAGTTCTCCCAAAACAGAAAAAACAACAAGAAAGACCAATCGTGCAGTAACTTCTGCTTAATCCCTCTCCCGTCTGATCCCGGCTATAAGCCACACTCACCCTCTCGTCCTCTTGTATGTCTGCGTTGTGTGTTGTTTATAGCCTTGCCGGGGGATTCTCTTTTAGATGCCCGCGTTCCTACTCCGATCCGCTTGGAAGCAAGGAAAGCTTTTATGTGTAGTACATTAGATCATTCTCCTCCACCTTTCGCACGCCAAAATACTCACATTTAGTTTTCTTTATTGCATGCTCATAAAGGTTTCTTTTGCATCCAGATCGTCTCCAATCTTCTTGTAGCGATGTTGCGTCCCTAGAAACAGAACCAGGCTCCGCCTCCTCCTCTCCTCCGATAAATGATGTCGGGGCCCAAATGCTCCACAGATAAATTTATTGGTTACAACAATAAAATTATTAAAAATCATGGGGTGGTGCGTCCTTATGGTCTCCAACGAGGGGAAGCTGAGTCCCGGCCGCAGTCTTGCATGTGTCAACACGCAAGCCCGGGTCTGTGGCTTAGACTCTGCTATTACCTCTCAACGGATGAACCTCCTGACAGCACCTCTTCCCACTTAACCACCAACGCGTTTTGTCAAGAAGGGTGTTTTGTCCCACCCCCTCTCCCAACATTTTAAGGAGGAACATGGTTGTAATATTGGTGGCATTAAAACTCTGATAGGGATTAAGAAGGTAGAGGGGAGCTGGCGCAATAATAAGAAACAAGAAGAACTAGCGAAAAAAGAGATGGAGATGATTTTTAGGTTGGGCTCATTAATCCCCGTAGGCTTGAACAATCAGTTTGAGTTAAAGTGGTTTTTAAAATAATGTTTTTAAAGTTTTTAACCTTTTTGAATATCCTTTAGCACATTGTCACCGATGAACTGTATTGATGAATTATAATGCTAATGTCACTGAGCAAAATGTATTCTATATTTTAGCACTTCGCAACAGAGGAATTAACATTCGCACTGTCACTTTAAGAAACAGAATATCGACACACTGTCACTTTAAGAAAAAGCATCACGATTTCACTGGCACTGTCACTTTAAGAAGAATACCCTATTGTCACTTTAAAGAGAAGAAAAAGGAAGGTATTCACGAACAAGAAGCTTTATATAAAAAAATATTGGTAAAGTCCCAACAGGCACTGCTGACCTGAATAAAACTCTACATAAAATTTCTAAAAGTGATAGTCCTTATAAAGTGCCGTTGGTGCTTAATATAGCGTTGTTGTAATCCTCCAAGACAGACCATGTAAATAAAAGAAATAACATTTATTACATCATATTCCAATAAAAACATTCAAACATGGATCAGAATCATCATACCAGGAAGTGATGGTAATGGAAGGAGAGGAGATGCTGCCGCTGCTGGATGGAATACCCGGGTAAATAGCGCTAAACTGCAGTCTCTCTTTCTTTCTCTCAGTCAGCTGGTGATGATGTAATGATCTGTGCGATGGTCCTCGGATTTACGCGTTTCAGGCAGCACTCTGCCCTTTCTCAAAGTCTAGGTCTAGGTATAGTGTTACACTGTGTATTGACATTCCCCCCCTTCCCCTGCAAGGTCCAACCCAGCGCCTGTAACTACCACCATTTTGTTCAATTTTAAACTATAACACAATGCAATAGGTTGTCTCAGAGACAACTGCAAATAAAGTCCATATAGCAGTTGTGCAATGTATTATTAGCAGTAGCACTAGTAAATCAGAGTTACATATACAAATAGAAAAGACTACAATAGCAGTTGCTGGGTCAGAGGTTGGTGAAAGCAAAAGCAATCAACATCACAGAGGCAACTGCAAATAAAGTTCACAGAAAGAGTTGCACAGGGTAACTAGATACAGAATCGAGAACAGCAGCTTGCAAGATATTATTCATATAAGAAATGCAGATGGTATACACAGATTAACTTTCATGTTTAAATCTCAGGTGAGTATGTAGGGCTTGCAGAGTTATTGAGCAAGCAGACTTGCAGTTTGCAGAATTCCATAGGAATTGTAGCAGGTCTTTAGGATAAGTTACTTCACAGCAGAGTATAGCTAAGCTCAGGGTCTTGCAGAGAGATGGAACACAATAGGAACTTGTAAGATGCGGTGCAGGTCAGAGTGACAGAATACGAGCAGTACTTGTAAGCAGAGTACCCAATAAATAACAGAGCCATGCGGAGTATGCAGAATACTTGTTATTCTGGCAATGAGAGAACTGGAGCAGGTGTAAATAGAATGAATAGCAACCTAATTAGGAACTCGGATCACATACTCTGGAGACTTGCACTCTGGTTGGTCAGAATGGATCAGCTCACCTATTCCAACATTGCAGCAGGTAAGTCCAGTGTGGAGACCAATGGTGAAAGAATGGCATCTTTATCATAGATATCCAGGAATTCAGCACTGACATTGATCGGCAAGTAATGAAATGGATATGAGAGTTTGGTACCATTTTTGACAGTACCCACCTATTACGAGTGGACACCAGACAATTAGGGTGGGGCTTGGGTGGAAATTTCACATGCAATTTGAAGACTAATTAAAAAGCATACACATTAGAAGCAGAGATTCAATATCTCTCTACATGGCTATTACCCTTCCAGTCCAGCAAATACTGGTGTTATCCAAATCAGGAGTCAAGAATTTTTTAACCTTGTATTCATCACTATAAGTAGTTGAATTGATTGATGACAAAAGGTCTGTTGGTTCACTCTATTTTCCCTGTGGTGTCCCTCCATTCATCTATACGTCCAACAGCGCTACCAACATTTCAGGTAATTCACTTTGTTTTTACCTTTAAACGAACTGCTTCAATTATCAAATTTGCATTGGACATGCAATTGTCCCTATTGTTTATACGGAGCACCGCATAAGATCGTTCATTATTCTGATACTCAAGTACAACAACTGTGAGCACAGAGCACTTTAAATAATATCAACTTCCATCATCGTTAATGAACATAAGCTGAATTAAATGAAAGATTTCATCTATTGATTACAGACCTACTCAATATTGTAGCTCTCGTCCTATGCCTTAAGATTTGGACTCTAATCTCTCAGAGTTATCTCTCAGTATATAATTATAATATTTTTTTAACATCAACCAGTAATGCTCATTTTTGTAAGATAAGAGTAGAAGAAATTTTAGTATTCTTACATACTGGTCCTATGCATTAACACATATTAAATACAAAGGGGCTGATCCAGACCTATGGCCGCCACACAAGTTACATTTTTGCCGTTCTGCGCATGTGCCGGGCAGATGTTGCCAGGCGTAGTTAGGGAAACCAGATCCTTAGGATCGGGTGTCCCTAACTGTAGCGTAGTTACGGTGAGGGGGGCGTTCCTCGCCGTAACTACACAACCGTTACGGAAGGAAGGCAGGGGAAGGTAAGTAAATGAGAGAGGGAGGGCGGGTTAGACCAGTTACGACCCTGTGGCCAGCATAATTACCTACTGTTACGCCGGCTGAAGTTAAGGTAGCCTTCAGCCTGCGTAACAGTGGATAATTACGCCGGACACAGGGGAAGTGTTGGGGGAGTGCTCCAGAGCTACGCTGGCCGTACTTACTCTGGATCAGGCCCAAAGCTACCCAGTAAACAATAAGCAACTAAATAATTGCAATAAACAAATGTTCTCCTAAAGCTAAATCTCTTCCCTAAAAAATTGTATCCTTTGATTATTATCCTCAACGTATTCATTTCAGAGCAGTTCCAACCAACACAGTACACATTTTCTAATAATCTTTCTTCTGTACCTTTTAAGTATCAAGTTATACAAATAAACACATTTTGCTTCACAGTATAACAACGTTGATCAACATCTACTATCCATATAATACCACATCATTTTCCAGCTGTCCTTAAACAAACAATAGCAAGAATCATTAATCATAATTATTCAAAACTTACTATATTTACATAAGACTCACATCATCCCAGAATAAGAGTTCTTCCCTGCAATTCTACAGTCTATTCCAAAAGAAAACAAATCTTTTCCTAATCTTGTTTTCATTTCATAGTGAAAGAAAGGAGCAGAACTGAGTGTCATGTCAATCTGCAGCTTCTGGTTTATAGCAAGCCTCTAGTAATTTTTATTCTCCTTATTTAAATTTGAGATTTAATGTAACATTTTTCCTTAAACAAAAATATAATGTCAGTATTCAGTACATTCTGGTCAATTCTGTCCCTCTATTGCTTTGGATTCATATAATTTAGAGTTTTTTTCTTTTAAAGGAATAGTTTTTACAAAACATACTGCATTTACAACAGCTTTTTACTTGTGTTCAACATCAAACACCCATATGCATAAGGGGGAATGCTGAGACCCTTGAATTGACAAATTCACAGTAAGGTCTAGGGATTTACAGGATATAAGTGGCAAGAGTATGGAGCTGTGGTGTATTGCTATTTCAAGAGATCCTCTTCACCCTCAGGAGAGGCTTTTCCTGAGGAGGTCTAGGTCTTTTTGGCTTTTGTCATTCTCTTGCAAAGTGTCTGTTACCTTGATAATTGTAATAGGTAATGGCAGATTTAGTAAACTATTACTTGGGACAGGCACCTTATTAACTTGATTTCAACAGACAGCATAAGCATTTTCATTTATTTGGTCTGTAATTAATCTGAGATTTTCCCCTGTCTTTCTCCCAGTCCATGTCACAGTCTTTATCATATTTCGGACCTGTCTTAGTCTGTAATGTCATAGGCCAGATCCAGAACTATGACCAACAGGGGATTTACGCAAGTCATTTGCATAAATCCCCTGTGTCGGGACATCTGCACATGTGCGTGCCAGATGTTCCAATTGTATAAGTAAGTTACGTACGTCAGTAATTATGCAGAAAGGGCTTACCCTTAATTTACAATGGCCGTATCCCCGCCATGGGGGGGAATCGGGGGCGGGGAAGCCCCATTACTACTAATTCTGCAGCCATTTGGCCGCAGACCTAGTCGTAAAAGTTAAGGTAGCAATCTGGACACATATGTGTCCAGTAGGACAAATAAAAAGACAAAAAACACAGGTAGGTGTGGTCTCTAAAAAGTGCTAATACAACCTATCGCAGCTTACAACACCTTTAGAGTGTCCAAAACTCTAAAAAAAGATACAGAATAAAACCGAATTTGTAGGTGTGGAAGACAGCACAAGAAAGACTTAACCAATAAATATAAATAAATATGTATAAAATCCAAATCTAAGGCTGTATGTCCACCAAAAAAGTTCTGAACAGCATACAACAGAAGGAAATCCACTTGTGGAGTAACGTCCTTTGTTTCTTTTATTGGGATATCAAAGCTGGAATAAGTTCACTTAATTGTATCCACCCCAGGTTGTATGTTGAGTACATACAAGTGAGAGAGATATGATAAGGATTAAAAGACCAGATTTAATATGCCCACCCTATAAGACAAAAGGAATAAACTATATGGGATAATCAGGATGGTAAATAAATAAAAGGAGTATATAAGTTAATAAATACATAAATTCATTTATTACACTAGTAAAAAATACCCTTATGACCCAGTGGGTTTATGCCATATAACGGGGTACTAATAATAAAAGTACTGATAAAAATACAATTTATTAAAGCCCCATCTAACAACAGAATATCGATAAAATAATAAAAACATAAAACTGTAGAGCCACGGTTAGAGTCCCATACCAGGATCAAGTCCTCTATGGCGGGGGTAGAAGTAGGACGTCCACTACCGATGGAGAAAACCTGACAGGAGGCCTGAGCACCGGAGAGGGAGACACCTGGATACAGTCACGGGAGCATCCTTAACGCGTTTCGGGCTTAGCTCTTTCTTAAAAGTGATCCTCCTTTCCTAAGGTGCGTATATTTATAGTGCAAAGTCCCGAGAAAGTGTATGACGTAGCTCAGTTTGTTGCCATAGTAACGTATCAACACTTCCGGTTATTCTCAGCTCGGCAATGAAGGTGCAAAACGTAGATCAGTTGGTTACCATCAGTTGGTTAGACCGGAAGTAGCTAGGCGTCACCATGGTAACCAACTGATCTACGTTATGCACCTTTTAATCCTTATCATATCTCTCTCACTTGTATGTACTCAACATACAACCTGGGGAGGATACAATTAAGTGAACTTATTCCAGCTTTGATATCCCGATAAAAGAAACAAAGGACGTTACTCCACAAGTGGATTTCCTTCTGTTGTATGCTGTTCAGAACCTTTTTGGGGGACATACAGCCTAAGATTTGGATTTTATACATATTTATTTATATTTATTGGTTAAGTCTTTCTTGCGCTGTCTTCCACACCTACAAATTCGGTTTTATTCTGTATCTTTTTTTAGAGTTTTGGACACTCTAAAGGTGTTGTAAGCTGCGATAGGTTGTATTAGCACTTTTTAGAGACCACACCTACCTGTGTTTTTTGTCTTTTTATTTGTCCTACTGGACACATATGTGTCCAGATTGCTACCTTAACTTTTACGACTAGGTCTGCGGCCAAATGGCTGCAGAAGGAGGATCACTTTTGAGAAAGGGCTAAGCCCGAAACGCGTTAAGGATTCTCCCGTGACTGTATCCAGGTGTCTCCCTCTCCGGTGCTCAGGCCTCCTGTCGGGTTTTCTCCATCGGTAGTGGACGTCCTAATTCTACCCCCGCCATAGAGGACTTGATCCTGGTATGGGACTCTAACCGTGGCTCTACAGTTTTTATTGTTTTATTGATATTCTGTTGTTAGATGGGGCTTTAATAAATTGTATTTTTATCAGTACTTTTATTATTAGTACCCCGTTATATGGCATAAACCCACTGGGTCATATGGGTATTTTTTACTAGTGTAATAAATGAATTTATGTATTTATTAACTTATATACTCCTTTTATTTATTTACCATCCTGCTTATCCCATATAGTTTATTCCTTTTGTCTTATAAGGTGGGCATATTAAATCTGGTCTTTTAATCCTTATCATATCTCTCTCACTTGTATGTACTCAACATACATCCTGGGCAGGATACAATTAAGTGAACTTATATCAGCTTTGATATCCCAATAAAAGAAGCAAAGGACGTTACTCCATAAGTGGATTTCCTTCTGTTGTATGCCGTTCAGAACTTTTTTTGGGGACATACAGCCTCAGATTTGGTTTTTATACATATTTATTTATATTTATTGGTTAAGTCTTTCTTGCGCTGTTTTCCACACCTACAAATTCGGTTTTATTACATATGTGTCCAGATTTACTACCGACAGCACAGAGTGCATAGAGTGTGCCCTCCCCGGCTACAGGTAAATAACTACAGATCTGGGCCATAGTCTGTAATGTCATTAGTAGTCATTATACCAGTCATTCAAAGCATATTTCAGCATCAATAAACTTTTGCAACATTTTACTAACATCTAAGATTTTAGTCAAAGGGAAATCTCTACATTTGTCATGGGAGGAATAACAAATGTATTTCAAATAAACACAATTTTATCTTTAAAATCTGTTCCTATTATTTCTACAATGACTGCACTTGTCAGGGGTATTAGTACACTTAGCATCATAAGCCAAACTGCAAGTGTCTATGGGAGCTGCAGTGTACTGTCATGTAAGTTTGCCTCATCCTTTGGAATTCCTATCTTTGTTAGTTCCCTTAAACATAGGGATTTTTTTCAATCATGGTCTATATTTCCTCTTTCTCGACAACAATACCAGTTAGTTTATATTTTCCCTTATGATCTCCTGACCTATGAGCCTGCCTGTCTGGGTTCTTCGTGCACCTAGCACCATCAGCTATTTTGCATATAGCTTCTGCTGTTTTGTTTTGCATATGCATTAACTTTCTGAATTTAGGACCGGATCCCGACACCTGCACGTTTTTTATACGTGCAGGGGGACTGTTCATCCCAGAGAGAGAGGAGTGCACGCCCTTTGACACTCCCCTCTCTCGTGCGGGTCTCGTGCTGCCTTAAATCACCAGTGTGGGAGTACACTTTGCATGCTTCATCCCCTTTAGTGGGCAGAGGGGAAGCACAGCCCATCTTGTAGGAAATGGGCTCGTATGAAACAAAGTTCCGTATAAATGCTGCTACGCATGCGCCCTCCAGTCAAGTCAGGTCACTTATGCATCTTGCGTGCGTAAGTGACCTGACGGTCTTATTTCTGGATCCGATCCTTGGTTATAACTTTAGTCTAATCTACTTTAGGAGGGACCAATTTTGGTAACTTAATAATGAGATAATTCTATTTAAACTTGACCTGACATTGGACGTTCTATCAGGTGTCCACATAGAACTGGGCTGTGAATAGTATAAAACCTATACAAATAGGAAGGGAATTGCATTCAGTTCTGTATTGAAAGCACTTGCCTTTGGACTCCCTTACTGTACATTGACTACATCCCTCCATCCTTTCCCTCAACACGCCCTCAGAATGCAGGCCCTGAATGCTTGAGTTGCTCCCTGTCTTCATAGGACATTGATGCGTGTTCTTTCATTCTGTGCATGTATAATGTGAAAAACCACAAATAAATGTCATTCCAGCTGGCATACACTCATATCTGGATCAGGGCCACTGTGTGGATCTCAGGTGTATCAGGTTCTTATGATCATTGGGCCAGATCCAGAACAACGCTTGTGAGAATTTACGCGTGGCGGAGACGTAAAATCGCCTTTTGTAAGTACTGCGCATGCGCACCATAGAAAATACGCTCAGTAACGTAGCGTAATTGTGAACGTATGGGCCATTCACGTATGTGTCACGTAAATATTTACGTGTGGGCGTGCCAATTTTACGTGAGTCCAAAATACGTCTGAAATACGTTAAGTAGGTGGGGGTTTGTATTTAAAGTGTACAGTATGGGCGTGCTTAGCTGCGTAAATACGTGTTGCCCATACGTACATGTGCGGATCACTGCGTTTACGTTGCCAAAAGTTAATGTAGGGGATGAAAAGCGTATCTTGACAAAATACGTACATTCAAGGGGTGTGCCAAGGGGAGTGTATAGATGGTACGCACCAGTAAATACGCTACGCGAGTAAACGTACGGCAAACGTAGTTCTGGATCTACCCCATTGTAGATTGTGACAGGGAAGAATACATTTTCTAGCAGATGTCTTCACTCCTCTAGTGCTATCTTCATGGCAAGCAGCGCTTATTGCCTGTTCTGAAAGTTTCCTAAATAAGATGGATGCAAGAGGTGGTCAGATGCCTTTTGGGACAGCACTGTCCCAACACCAACAGATGAAGCATCAACTTACAGGTGCTGAGACATCTAGCTGATGAAAAATAGGACTGTTATGCACTGTCACTTGGATGTGACATCACTTATCTCCGGGCTTCCCTGCAGCCGCGTCTCTCAGACTGGTGTCCTGGAGTTGCCTGGCAACCAGGACGCCGGAAGCAGGTCCTCTGTTCTGACACAATGTTCTGAGACAGACACCAGAGTGCTGTCATGTTTGCGCCCAGACTGCTGGCTGCTCACTGGCCAGTGGTCTTTATAAATAAGTAGCTGACACAGAGGTCAGTGCTGGTTATAGTTTTTGCTACCCAGTTGTTGGTTGTCAGTTGTTCAGTGCTTTGCCTGTCTTCTGTTCTCCTGATTCCTGAATGCCTTTATTCCTCTTTTTTCCATCTTGTTCCTGCTGTTACCCTTCCTTGCATTGTTCCTTGTGTCCTGGTTGCTTTTGTTCTGCTAAATGTACTGTGTGAATCCGTGAGTGTTTGCCCTTGTTAGTTTCACAGTTTTTTTGGGTGTTGGTGCTGTATTCTTGCTTTGTGTGTGTCTCCTTCTTACCCACATGCATTAGGGTCTTCCAGCCAGGACCGCTACCTGCCATTGTCCTGCGGCCCAGACTGTCCCCACCATTAGGGACTCCAGTGAAAACTAGGCTCTGGTTAGACTCCACCCCCTGATAAGTGATCCACGCCCTGAGTGAGAGGGGAGTGCACGCTGCCATAAGCCTGCATTAACTCTCTTGTGCAGATCAGCGGTCTGTACAACCGCTGATCCGTAGCAGTGTGGGGGCCCCTTCCCACACTGTACACTATCTTCCACCCGATTGTTTATACTCTAGGGTTACTATAGTTACCCTAGCGTAACATCTGGAAGCACATGCCCTGAAGTCAGGCCACTTACGCACCTTGCGTGCGTAAGTGACCTGACGTTATCAGGTCAGGATTCGGTCCTAGGAGCTGATATGAAAGCTTGTTTGAGATATTGCAAGACAGACTGGACTCTTTGCAGATAAGAGATGAATTGATAGCAAACAGTGGAATAACTTAGGACAAACTGATGATAAAAATTAACAAAACTTAGAAAGCGCTGGCTAGCTTTCAAGATGATGGGCTGGGCCCAGTTGAGTAGGACTTTGACATTCTCAGGGTCCATGCGCAACTCGTGCCAGAAATGATGTACTCTGGTATGGACTCTGCTTCAAGGACACACTTCTCTATCTTAGAGTAGAGGCAGTTGAGGTTGACGCTGTGAATTACCTCCTTGACTTGGTTCTCATGGGTGGATCAGGGAAGATTAGAATATCCTCAAGATACACTACAACACAAGAGTACTGTAGGTCTTCAAAGATCTCATTTACGAAGTTCTTAAATACCGCTGGGGCATTGCTCAAGCAGAACAGCATCACTAGATAATCATACTTGTAGTAACTGATAACTGTTACCGTAATTTCATTCAGTGTTGGCAATGAAGGGAAGCAGTCCTCCATTCTTTTACACAGAGTTAATGAGCAGACTTAAGTTCAGAGTCTTGCAGACAGATGGTACACAGCAGGAACTTGCAAGATGCGGCACAGGTCAGAGAGGCAGAATAAAAGCAGCACTTGTAAGCAGAGTATACACATGGCATATTAGAGTCAGGTGAAATATGCAGGATAATTATTGTTCTGGCCATGACAGAACTATGGTTTAAATAGAGCATCCAGCTCATTGGGGTATATTTACTAAAGACACTTTTGGCTGGTGATTATGAATTGCCAATCATCGCCGTGATTTTCCCATGATTTAAAAAAAAAAATCTCTAAGGGGCGCTTTTCTTAGGCGATTTTTAATCACCCACAAGAAGCGTCACTTTAGCAAGGGGTAAATCGCTGTGCTTTTCTATAGAAAAGCACAGCGATTTACCCTTT
>WWET01001053.1:264351-275128 GCA_011038615.1 Limnodynastes dumerilii
GTCACCTGTCATTAATAATAACACTGTCACCTGTCATTAATAATAACACTGTCACCTGTCATTAATAATAACACTGTCACCTGTCATCAATAATAACACCTCTCAACACAGCTACCTGTAATCAATAATAACACCTCTAAACAGAGTCACCTGTCATCAATAATAACACACCAAACACCGTCACCTATCAATAATAACACCCCTCAACACCGTCATCTGTCATCAATAATAACACCCTTACTACACACATACACACACTCACCTGTTATCAATAATAACACCCCCCCCCCAAGACAGCTACCTGTAATCAATAATAACACCCCAAACACAGTCATCTGTCATTAATAAAACCCCCACTACACACACAGTCACCTGTCATCAATAATAACACCCCACAACACGGTCACATGTCATCAATAACACCCCCCAACACAGCTACCTGTAATCAATAATAACACCCCAAACACAGTCATCTGTCATTAATAAAACCCCCACTACACACACAGTCACCTGTCATCAATAATAACATCCCCAGCACAGTCACCTGTTAAACATAACTACACCCCCGCTACACAAACTGTTGCCTATCATCAATAATAGCATCCACAGCCACAGTCACCTATCTATATATATAAAAGCCATGCTGCTCCTCACTGTTATACGCATGCACAGTAGCATCCAAACCGTTGAGACACTAATGCGCGTGTGTAGTAGTCGGGAGCAGAACTGCTTCCTTCAAAATGTTCCCCCAAGGTGTCCCACCAGTCACCCCTATTCTCAAGTGGCCCATCAGTCACCCTCTCCCCCTGAACAGCCAGTACCGGGAGAACTTCTAATTTTTTCCCGTCTTTATGACAGGCTTTAGACTAGTATTTAATAAAGATTCTAAAGTGAAAAAACTCTTGCCTATAGCAAATAATCAGAATCTATCATTTATCTAGTACATCTAGCATATAATAGCTAGTGCCTGGTTTCCAGTGGACACATCTCCACTATACCATTTTTTTTATGAATCATGTAATAAGTCTCTAAGCAAACAAAGGTTTAACTATCACTAAAGGAACTGAATTCTGTGACATATAATATATGTTTAAGTGATATAATAAATTCTACCTGCAAACTTTGGGAGGTTTTACATTTATTTATTTATTATTAGCAGCTTTTTATATAGCACTATCAGATTACAAAGTGATTTTCAGTCCCTGCCCCACTGGAGCTACATACTAAGGCCCCCAACATATACATACATACATACACACAGACAGACAGACACTAGGGTTAATTTATTTAGCAGCCAATTAACCTACCAGCATGTTTTTGGCATGTGGGAGGAAACCGGAGCACCTGGAGAACATGCAAACTCCACACAGATAAGGCCTAGTCCGAGACTCAAACTCATGACCTCAGTGCTGTGAGACACAAGTGCTACTCACTGAGCCCTTGTGCTACCCCTATTCATATCAAATACATGTTATTTACAGTTCTAGGTATATTAAGGTAGGCCAGATATAATAATAGATCAGCAAAGGTATAATAGACACAAAGTATTCATTTATGAATCTGTTGACTTTGCTTTGTCAACTTAACAAGTCATAAATTTATAATTTCTTTGAACCTGACTCAAGATTTATCGGTGCTTTAAGAACGCATGAAATAGCGAAGGTTCTCACTTATGTGGCAAGTGCACTCCCATGACACTGCCCTCTGACGGACGGAATTTAGTTGACTTCTGAGTGCCATAGCCCTACCTTAACTTCTCTGTGTGTATCGTTGTGCAGAAGTGCCTAACCCAGCCCATACTGTACAATTTAAATGCCTTCCCTCACCCACATTATGTATTCTGTATGGAGTATAGTCACGCCCTGTCATATGGAGTTGTGCAGGTGCGAAAAATCAACTCTGTACATAGCAAGATCTGATGCGTAAAATCTGCCGCACACATTCGCAGTTCGCTAAAAAATGCCAATTTATGCACATGGCATGCGTATGTTTGTGAACGTTATTCATTCTGAATACGCCCCTTTATCACATGCCCTGACAAAGTATTTTGAGAAGGACCAAATATGTTTAAATTGGAGACACATACAAAATCTGATGTTATCCACTTGACAGACTGTAATTAGTGTATTTAGTAAGAATCTTATATTATTAAAATGAATACGTTTTGCTACAATACATTCAAACATGTCATTGGATTTCATATGCCAAAACCCCTGAATTATCATGTAGTATAGCTAGTATATTCATAAAGTTAATGGCAGTGTTGCTGGGGCATTTCCTTTCCTTTGTTTCTGTGGCTAGCAGATTAACCCCTGCCTTTCCTGCACCTGTTTGCATTTACCTATAAATTGATTGAGCAACTTCCATTCTGTGTTTGTCCTGTTTGTAAGCTTGTCTGGGAGCTGCAGCTGAGAGGGGGTGTTGTTCCACAGCAGCTATTTTGGAGGGTTTAAGGGGTGCCTCCTAGGTAAGTTTGTCTCTCAATTTAAAAACATATATATATATATATATATATATATATGTGTGTGTGTGTGTGACCCAATATTGGGACTCTCATTGTTAGAGCTAGGACCACCATATGCATAAAGACCTTGAAGGTGGCTGGTGGCTTATCATATATTTGTGCAAATATGTGTAACGGACGTTTCTGTATTTTATTTTACAGATAGAACGGTATAGTCTGTTACTGGTTAATGGCAGTGCTGCTGGGGCATTTCCTTTCCTTTGTTTCTGTGGCTAGCAGATTAACCCCAGCCTCTCATTCACCTGCTTGCATTTACCTATAAATTGATTAAGCAACTTCCATTTTGTGTGTATATTCATAAAGTACCCTGCTAAAATTGTAGTCCCCTTGTATAGGTTGGGTTGTATAACTTTACCCTAAGCGGCACATAATCAACTGAAATCTATACTAGTTATTAACAGGCTCTATCAAATATAATAAAACACTAAGCTTGGTAAAACATCACACAAGTAGTTCTTAAAAACTGTTTGGTTATAAGAAGGCTCAAATCATTAATATATGTATGCTTAAATATTTTGTAATATTTATTACATAGTATTTTTGTCATAGAAAACATAACAATTATAGAATAAAATATTTTATTTTTAAATTATATCCAAACATCATAGACAAGGAAAAGTAGAAAAAACATAGAAAAAGAGAATAACTTATAACTGAATACTGAAAGTTTATGTAAATGTTATATACAAGAACAAGCTGTATTATGCTGAATGTAATACTCACTGACAAGTCTGAACAACTGCTGAAAATTCAAACATTACAGAGGAGGTATTGAACAGTACAGTGCAAATATCATTGGATTGGTTTAGAAAACTACAGGAGGCAATGGATATTTGCCAAGGGTTTGTTGAATACACATAAAAAACTTAAACAACTTGAGATCGATTGCAAAAAAACATATCTCTACACTGGTGGCTGCAGTTATTAGAGAACCCATTATTTGGAAACCAGCAGGTAGACTACAAAGGCATCAATTTATACTACGACTAGAACATTGAACACTTGAGACATCAAAACCTTCTTACCACAAAATTGTAGTGTCTTTTATAGATGAGATGATATTGATGCTGACTGTCTGACTTTCTACGTGACTAATACTGAAGGTTAAACCAATGCTTATATAAAAATGATTTATGATAATATGAGATTTTTCTTTGTTCAGGGTTCTATTTTGTTTTTTATTCTGTTTGTTGAAATTAAATACATTTTTGTCTAACACATTCTATGTTAGTAGGTGTTAAGATACAAAGGACCTTCTTTATATAAAATGTCTTCTTTTTATATAGAGTAACACAAAATACAAAGCATTATTTTATTAAATAATAAACGGACACAATGTTGTCATCAGAACGCTTGCCACACACACATTCATTTTGGCAAGCTCATTTTCCAGCTGGTTCAATATAAATTTAATAATGAAAATTTAATTCAGATTATTGGGCAAGCTTGGCAGGTGATGATCATCATGTTTGTGTGGTCTTTTCTTACATGAACAGACACTTTGGGTTTTGTCAGAGTCATACAGCATTTATTTTGAATGCCTAATGGACATCTGAAATTATGTTGTTAATATATTGTCATATTGATATATGGAATAGTGCCCAATACAAACTATTGAACGAAACTCAAATCCTCATTCAAGACCCTTCTCCACCTAATCTTATTGGAGGTAACCTAATGCCTTGTTTTTTGTGGTTTTCCTGTGCCTTCCAAGTAACCTTATCAGGAAATCACCTGTGAAATAATTTTATGGTTATCTTGAAACAAGTAGAGATGTACAGGCTAATCATTATTTTTTTTTAAACCAGGTCCACATGATCTAACCTAATCCAAGTACTGAACCAAGCCGGCTTGGTACAATCCTGCTTCATTGGAGGCGACAATGATGCAAAATGTCTCCATCACGTCCTCGGATCTCGCAGGACTTTGGGTGCGTAGAAGAGAACTGTTCCCGGAGGGTGTGGGTCACCGATGTGAATGGCCCTTTTCCATAAGGGTCAATTCCTCCAAGTCAGTTGTGAACTGGCAAAATGTGAAATCGATTGCTTCTGCCACACAGAGGAGAAGCAATCGATCGATCGATGAATGAAAGAAGATGCAGCTCTGGAATGGTTAGTATGAATGTTAACCCAACCCTTACCATAATCCTTACCCTAACCCTCCTCTTCTATTACCCTAACCCTAACCTTCCATCACTCTAAGACTCCCTTCCTCACAGCCTGAACGTAAGACTCCTCTCCCCGCACCCTAACCCTAAAATTCCCCACAGAGTGATACTCACCAACCTGGTGGGTGCGGTTGGTGCAATGGGTTTGCAAATGCGTTTCCAAAGAATGAATTGGTAAGTATGTGGATTGGTTTACTTACCCATTCATAAAAAAATTCTAAATAATGCTGTTTTCAAAATTTGCTTTCTGCTGTCTCTATTTCTAAAATAGCATTTTTATATAGGCGACCCATACTGGTTCCTGGAGGTAAAGCGCCAATTCATTGTTGACAGTCTAAGTTGGCAGAGTCTCGGCAGTGTAGTACTTCAAAGTACTCTAGTAAAAAGGACTGGCTAGGAGATACTTTATGTTCTTCTCATTAAAGAGTGTTTTCTTTTGGACACTTAAAATACTTAATTTCAAAAGCATGGGCTCACTATTCATTTGTTCAGCTATTGCTTTAAGTTAACAAGGCAAAATTTAAGTGGTAACACTGCACACCCCACCACTACATGACCCAATAACAGTTGATTGGGCTGTTCTGACTGTATTATTGTAATGACTGTAATATATTCTTTGTAGATGTCCCAATCTTCTCTTAAACAAAACCCCAATATAATCTGGAATAAAATAAGATTCCATTCTTATCCATAAAGTTCTGGACCACCAAGAACATCTCAATTTTTATAGTAACTCTGCCCATTGGTGTAAAGTCCGGCCCATTTTAAGGATCACGATTCAATGTAGACTCCCCTTTAAATGCATACATACATACATATACATACGTATACATACTTCACACACACATACATACATACATACATACATACACACACATACATACACACAAGTTCTTACAGTCTGTAAATCCCTTCTGGCAGTCTATGGATCCTGGGCCGTATTCAGACCACCGGACGTATTGCAAATACGTCCGGTATTTACCGAAATTGTATACTGCGCATGAGTAGTAATTTTTTAATGTAATCTACGTATCTTTTTGGTACGTAGATTGCTTATATCAATCTTTAAGACCGCATATACGCAATCTAAGTACTAAAAAAAGATACGTAGATTACGTAAAAAAATTACTACACATGCACAGTATACAATTTCGGAAAACACGTCCGGTGGTCTGAATACGCCCCCCTATTCCTATAACCTGTGTGCTCCATCTTGTAGATTTAGTAACCAGCTAGCTCTCTGCAGCCTTTGGCCTAAACTGGATAAAAATAACATTGTGACTTGTAAGGGTGGTCAAAATTGATTGAAGATTACTGTAAATTATTGTTATTGAGGTTAATAATAATGTAGGAATGAAAAACGAGCCAAATTATGAGATTTTAGCATGTTGTAGACATTTTTGAAAAAAAAAATACAGAACCAAAACCAAAAGACATGAGGGCAGTTTTGGCAAAAACCAAAACACAAAGTTAATACAGATCCAAAACAAAAACCAAAACATGGACGTCAGTTAACATCTCTAGAAACAAGTATTGCTCAATTAAGAGAGACGGTGTGTGTTTACTATCAGTTTTATACCTGTTTAAACAGAAGGTAAACATTTATCGAACTGTGATTTGAGTAAATGAGAATTGTTTGTAATACAATTCTTTTTACTGTCAATGTTTTATCTTTGTTTGGTTTATTATGTTAAATTAAAACCATTCTGTGTCAGCTTTACGTGTAATGTTATGTAATTTGTTTTGATACTGTGATTGATTTAATAAAAACATAGAGCTGGATCCAGACTTAAGAAGGAGCTTGAAATTAAGTCAGGAAAGTTACTCCTGGGCTAAACCATGTTGCTTTTAGGGGAGTCAAGTTAATTGTATTCTTTGTATGCAGAGATATATCTTTGAATTGCTTACTGCACACAGATACTGAGAAGCTTTACTATTACACTGTTATTTAGATTTGGGCTGGGAAATCAACATGGTTTAGCCCAGGAGTAACTTTCCTCTCTTAGGACCTGATTCACACTTAAGAAAGTTCTAAAAATAAGAACTTAAAGTTACGCCTGGGCAATATCATGTTGTTTTTGGGGGGAGTCAAGTTAATAGCATTCTTTGCATGCAGGAATACATCTTCGAATAGCTTGCAGAGATATATCTTTGAATTGCTTACTGCACACAGATACTGAGAAGCTTTACTATTACACTGTTATTTAGATTTGGGCTGGGAAGTGCCTCCTCTCAACTCTAATGCTGTTTGCAACAAATGAAATATGACTCCCCTGCAATCAACATGGTTTAACCCAGGAGTAACTTTCCTCTCTTAATTTCAAGCTCCTTCTTAAGTCTCGATCTAGCCCTTGATTGTTGGTTTCTAAATTACAGTAATACTGGCATATTATTTTAATAACAATTTCTAATATATATATCTATATAAAAAAACAAAAAACAATATGGCCAAATTGCTGATTATTTATTTAAAAGTATATAACTTGAACAGTCAAAGTTAACTGGAAATTATTACTATTTTATTTATAAGGTGGTAAACCAAATAATTCTGGTTGAAATGCCTCCAGAGATTTAAGTACTAAAGTTGCTTTCTTTGTTAGATCTCGACTCAAATTCTCATCAGGAACCATGACCACCTGCATTTTAGCTGCCAGGGCTGCTTCCACTCCATTTGGTGCATCTTCAAATACAAGGCACTATAAAAACAGAAAAACAAAAAAATATGTGTTATACTTTCTAAAGCTAGTTAACATAAATATTAATTTAAAAATTCTAATTTATTTCTGAATCTTCCTCTTTTTCTGTTTCCAAAAAAAACAAAACACAAAAACATGTAAGGTTTAAAGTTGTTTCTAAAGTAATTTTCTGGGCTTGATATTGATTAACTTTGAGATTCCAGCCAACGTACAGAATTTCTAATTCACATTACCGCACATACTGTAGGAGAGCATTGTCAGTCCCCGGTTAGAATATCTTCTTTCCGAAATAGGGATGTCTGAAAGTTCCTTTTTGGATGCCCTATTTCGAATACTACCCAGTTTCTATATTTTTTAAAATGGGTAAGTATGCCGATCGGCATACTCACCCATTCTTATTCGGAAATACCACCGATATCTCTCCGCCGCCACTCCGCAGCCGATATTGCCGTACTGAGGGAAAGGTGAGTAACCTCTCCAGGGTTCGGGGTAGGGAGGGTTAGGGTCAGGCTGCAGGAGAGGGAGGGTTAGGGTTAGGCTGCAGGGAACTAAGGGCTATGGTCAGGCTGCGGGAGATGGAGGGGTAGTGTCAGCCTGCAGGGAAGGGAGAATTAGGGTCAGGCTGCGGGAAATGGTGGGTTAGGGTCAGGCTGCCAGGAAGGTAGGGTTAGGGTCAGGCTGCCAGGAAAGGAGGGTTAGGGTAATGAGAGTGGAGGGTTAGGGTTAGAATTAGGGAAAGGAGTGGGGGACTTTTTTTTACTTACATTTCGGACCCCCGAAAGCTCAGTGCTCCGTGGATCGATTGCCATGCCTCATCGAGGCATATGCAATCGAAATCCCAGCCAGTTCAAAACTGGCTGGGAGGAAACGGCCGTATCGTAAAAAGGCAAAAAGTGCAGGTATTATTATTATGGAAACAAATAGTTACTACTGCAGCATCTTAACTCATGTACCGATGAGGGATGAAGGTGATGCATGCCCTCTGCTCATATGAAGCTGCAAGTACAGGACCCTGCCTTAATATTTACACACCATCCATAATTACATACAGTGGGGACAGTATGGAAATCAAAATGGTATGTAAGTGCTTAAAACCATCCCATAGTGTCCAATTTGCATACTTGCCTCCTTCCACATAGTAGAAGCCCTTTCGCTTCCTACCCCATCCTGTCCTGCTGTTGAAATTACTCCAGGAACAGAACTCGGAGGATTCAAATCTGACCTGGTTATGCGATGCTAACACATGCAATGATTACCAACTGCAGATGTTTTCCAATCCTAGAGCCCCTTGTGCCTTAACATGAAAATATTTGTATAACAAAAGCATTTAGCAGAAGGCCCTAAAATTACTTTACTAGATATAACTTTTATTTGATCATGGTCCAAAAAAAAAAAAAAGCCTTTTACTGCACTATGCAAATTATTTGATCATGGTCCAAAAAAAAAAAAGTCATTTACTGCACTATGCTAATTTTTTATTTTGTGCCCAAAAATTTTACTGCCAATAAATCTCTGAAATTCATGGAAAATATATAATTACAGATTACAGACCAGTTCATATATATAATTATATATATAATTCAAGGATATTGGTCACCAAGCTATAACTTGTAGTTCATTTTCCATGTAAATTGTTTAATTATACATATATTTAAATGTCAAAAGTTTTTTTTCTTTGCAATATAAACCTCTCATTATCTCTTTTAAAACATGTTTAGCCAGAGGCAGGCTGCCTATTGAGCCCACTGTCTGCTCATATTCATGTAAATGGACACAATAAAAAATCAGTCTGATGTTCATGTAGCTATCACAGCATTCTTGTAGTCTGATGCCATGAAAATCTCCAGAGCTCTGCACAACTGTGCTCTTTTTACTATATAATTGTACACATTACATTTGACTTCAGCATTGTCTTATGTATGATTTCATTTAGTCATAAAATAAAAATAAATTAAACAAATTCAATTCTATTTTATTTTTCATTGTTATTTATAACAACAACATGCTTCATTTATTGTCCGCAAAAATACATTTTGAGGGAGGGGATTCGTAACCAGTCAAATTGTAAAGTTTTGGAGATTATTTTCCATTGATTTAAAAGTCACTCATGCAATAAGCTGTATACTACTCTTCATACCAATAACACAGGCCTGAATCCAGAGTTTAAAAATAAGAGGAAATCAGGGGGAAAGTTACACATGGGCAAATCCATCATGAAATGCAGGGGAGGGAAATTTCAACTGTTGCAACAGTATTAATGCTGAGAGGAAATGTTTGCTTGCTTATGTTTAAAAACAGTTTAAAAGCAGTTTCAAACATACCTGGTCCATATCTGAGTGCAATGACCAAGAGCAAAATGAAAATAAAATTAATTTGATTCTCTTGGAAATTCAACATGGTTTTGCCCAAGTTTTGCTTCTTTGCTTCAGAAACTCTAACATTTTTAAAAAGAAGGATGAATAAACACTTAATTTAATTTCAAAATGAAACATGTTTCTGATTGCTTAAGACCTAGGAGTAGATCCAAACCTCTCCTTCTGATGCACTTAATGCTTCCTTCACACATAGATGCTTACTATACCAGGTACCAGATTTACTAAGCTGCAGGAAAGGAAAGTAGAGATGCTGCCCATAGCAACCAATCAGATTCTAGCTCTTGCTTTCCTATTACATTGCTATGGGCAACATCTCCACTTTTCCTTTCCAGCAGCTTAGTTAATGTGGCCCCAGGACTCTACATTAAGATTTCTGTGCTGTTTTTGAGGTGCCAGGCTACACACATCCTTACTGTAAAATGTAAGTTGATTCACCCTCCCAGCTTGTGTACACACCATAAGCATCCCACCACACCGCAAAAAACAGAAAAAGCACACTTTACTGGTACTTAGTGCTTGTGAGATGATTATAGTAACACAGTTGAATTAACCACAACATATATCAAAATTAAATGTTAGTATCTATATTGTAAATAAAAAAAAATCATTAGGTGGCTCAGTCAAACAACAGTATAAAATACAATCAATTTGCAAAATTTTATGTTCTCAGCTGGTCTCTATGGAACAAAAAGATACTCAACTAGCCGAATGTGCTTTTACATTACCAAATATTAGAATACTTAAATCCTCTAATATAATTTTTTTTTTACTTGTATTACTTTAAGATGAAATAACAGAATATTTACCAGTACCAGTAGAAAGCAATAACACACCCTGCATTAGTAGTATTGTATATTTTTTAAGGTCATGGCTAACTAGGAGCCTGGTATTTACTAGAGCCCCTGGTGGTGGGGATATGCTGTACCACGGACACTTAGCAGGATGCCACTTCCGCCAGATGTAAAAACACTGACACCCACAGTTAGAAAAAGGGTGAGGACAAACAGTCCTGAAA
>WWET01001053.1:290942-311332 GCA_011038615.1 Limnodynastes dumerilii
TAATATAGATAGATATGAGATAGATAGATAGATAGATAGATAGATAGATAGATAGATAGATAGATAGATAGATAGATAGATAGATAGATAGATAGATAGATAGATAGCAGACAGACAGACACACCTTACCTTAGAGTCCAGTGTGCAGCAGGCCAGGGATGCAGGAGGAAGTCTTCACAGTCGGCAGCCAGGGAGGTCACATGACGCACTGTGAGTAAAGGAAGTTCTTCTCCCAGTGCGATGACTCATAGCTGCAGCTGCTCCACACTGACACAGGCTGTCAGTGGAGAAAAAACTACAGTGGATTGCTGGGGGCCCCTCTGAAACTGAGGCCCGTCACAGCTGTCCCCCTAGTCCCCCCCTGTCGCCGGGCCTGATCTTTATAGCAGATTTGTTCAAACAAGAAGAAACACATTTACTGTCATTATTCAAGCTATTTAAAATAAGTATAATTTTATTGTAGATGGAATTGAAGTTATGAAAAACAACCAGTGAGCATATGTTTTTCTATTGATTTCAGTACAGCAATAACATACCAAATAGTGACATTTACTTGTATATTCAAACATTGAAAAAGAGACAAAAAAAATATCAATTCATGGTGACAGGTTGTACTGCTAGATATTTATTTGCATTCTGTTCAGTAAATCTGGTGTTTAAAGTAATCATAAATCATGTCAAAACAAGGTTTCAATATTGCTCTTAAAAATGTGATTTATAGTTGTCTAATAAAATAAATCACTATTAATATGGAGTAATATATGATTAAAATAGGGTAATTGTTTTACAAATCACCAGTAGGAAATAGGAAAGAGGGAAGTTGGTCAGACCTCCATTTTATATTTAATTTTCTGAATAAAAAATAACACTTGGGGCCATATTTATTAAGCCGCGGGAATGGAAAAGTGGAGATGTTGCCAATAGCAACCAATCAGATTCTGGCTCTTATTTTCCTATTATATACTAGAAAATGTCAGCTAGAATCTAATTGGTTGCTATGGACAACATCTCCACTCTTTCTTTTCCGCAGCTTAGTAAATCTAGCCCTTGATGAGGTGAGTGTTAATTGAAATAGTAGCAAGATTAAAAATATAGCCTTTATCAAGGTTTATCAAGGTGATATGGAGCCGATACGCGTTGGTGATTAATCTTGCTACTATTTCAATTTAAGACACACTAACTTTGGTAGTACTGCTTACCACTATTTGGGACTCCGTGATAGAAGGTGTAGCTGACTTTACGGGTGATACATTTATACATATGCACTTTCTGCCATTTACAATAATGGCAATCACCTTTGTGAGCATACTTTATGCCATTGTAGGTGGCCACTTGTTTCTTAATTTGTATATTCCCTGCTGAAATGCACAACAATGGTGGGACCGAGGCTTGGCTGCAAAGACCAGGAAAAACAACCACCAGCAAGCACATGTGCTGAAACTACCAAAGGAATATTTTTACATGTGTAGAAACCACCATAGGAACTGCCCCCCTATTGCTAAAAAATAATAATAATAAACAAAAAAAAAGCTATTTAATTCCACTCACTTATCTTTGGCCAGCCTCCATGTCTGACCCTTCTTTGTGTCCACTCTACATTTCTGCCTCATATATGTATCCAGCCTTAATTTCTGCCCTTCTATGTTAACAGCTTTTCTGCTTAATAACTTAACTTAAAAACTTACCTGTCAACGTTGGACTCTTCAGAGACATGGCAGTCACAGAACCAATGCTGTTTTACTGGAAACTGCTAAAAAGTGGTCAACGCTTCATTGATGCAAACTGATCTCTTAAAATACAGATCATCCATCGGAGCGGCAAACTATACCCCATATAAGCCTAACATTTTGTGTCCACTCTACATTTCTGCCTCATATATGTATCCAGCCTTCATTTCTGCCCTTCTATGTTAACAGCTTTTCTGCTTAATAATTTAACTTAAAAACTTACCTGTCAACGTTGGACTCTTCAGAGACATGGCCAGGGGGGGAACTACCATTAGTGCAATAGGTGCTACAGCACCGGGTCCCATGCTGATACAAGGGCCCACAGCCGTCATTACCGCACTGCAGAAGCTCACCACCTGGTTACCTGGGATATCATCAGGGCCAAAGCATATTTTTTGCACCTAGGCCCATAACTCGCTAGTTCCGCCTCTGGACATGGCAGTCACAGAACCAATGCTGTTTTACTGGAAACTGCTAAAAAGTGGTCATCGCTTCATTGATGCAAACTGATCTCTTAAAATACAGATCATCCATCGGAGCGGCAAACTATACCCCATATAAGCCTAACATTAGTGAATCCCTAATATGTATTTTCCTGTATGTGCTATAAATACTTTATAGAAATACACTAGTTTCACTGGAAATAACAACATCTCAGGGTTTATATGTAGTACAATTCAGTAATCATAGGGTGGGAAGTAGTTTTCTCAATTCTAGGAATATGTGCATTTCCTGGTAAATAGTACATCCTTCAGGTGTCACCTGCTTCTCTGTTTAAATACAAAAACCTTAGCTGGATAAAGTCTCGTTTTATATAGCAGCAACCACAGTAGAATTATGCCATATTGATAACAGTGTATCAAAATAGCATTTGATTTTATAATATAAAAATTAACACTTGTAGATTTTTTTTTCAACCTCTTTTTAACATTACGAGTAATGTTTATTTTGCAACAATTATATGAAAATTATTTGGACACATGTAGCGTGCTTAGGATAATGTTACCTAGGCTTGCCAGGTATTATTACCTGGTATATTACCTATGCCCATCTGGATGGTCAAACATACACAATTTATCAATAAGCTTAAAATGTATACCACTTGAAAAAATGTAAAAATAATTTTATTAGATGCTAATGATTATTATTATTATTATTAGCCAAACAAGAATTGTACTGGTAACGGTTTTAAATGTATCCTTTTTTAAATTAATATTTTAACTATGAAGTTAAGCACATCATTTAACCAGGAACGCTAAAGGTCACAGGGCTCAACAAATCTTTGTAACCATTTCTTTCTTTCATTTTTTTTTTTAATAAAGAGCATTCTCTAAAATGCCAAGATATTTCAAATGTCTTGCTTACAAAATAGTAAGGTTCTGTTGGACATAGCTCCCTTAGGTAACATATTGTTTGTTATAAGAAAGACTTTACAATTTGCAATCGTTTGGAGAGTAAATGTTGGCTCAGGTTAACAGCTTTAAATGGCTTAAAAAAATTTACGTTTTTAAGCAGTTTGTATCTTAATTTTTCAGCATTTTTTTTATTCACTCTTGCAACCTTAGCAAAATAGCAACTTTATAATTTATTCCAAATTTAAACAAGCTTGTGCTTTGTGGCAAAAAATTTGATATTCAAGCTTACTGAAGAGGGATCAATAAATAGATGCCAATCCTCATGAGCAAGTGCTTTTATAACAGACTTACCCTCATGGCACCATACAAGTCCACCTTCAAGGGCAAATACTGTAAGTCCTTTATGCCACTATGGCGCTGTCTGAAAACACATAAATGAGTGTAATTGTGAAGGGGATTCCAGTCTTCCAATATGGAGCTCAAAACTGGTTGCTTTTTAAATAGGTTCAAATCTCAGACAAAGTCATTCTTATTTCCTTGGATAACTAATGTGGTTCAGGAGACTGGCAGGGAGTCTCAAAGCTCAGGTCTAACCTTACTTGATCATCAGCATCAGAGGTGGAACTAGCGAGTTTTGGGCCCAGGTGCAGTAATCAGGTGGGGAGCTTCGCTGGTGCGGTGATGACGGCTGTGAGCCCTTGTTTCAGCATGGGCCCCAGTGCCATTGTACCTGTTGCACCAATGGTAGTTCCGCCTCTGATCAGCATGCTCTGTAGGCTACATTTCTCCTTCAAAGGCATTTCTTCACTGTGAGGTCTCATGGTGAATAGTAAACCTGAGTATGTCACAGTGTGCCAAAAATGTTTGTCAGACAAAAGTAGCAATCTGTGCAGTAGTCTTTCTGTTCCCTTTAAATCACTGAAGCAGCAAAATTTGTGTGCTGAAAATCCTATGACCAACCAGTGAAGAGTCTGACACAAATGAGATGGCAAACATGATGGGACCTGTCCATATCTGAAGTGGAATAAACTTATGTTTCTGTTATTTAAATATTATTGCAAAACAGAGGTAGCAAAAAGAGTCTGGACAGTTAACACACCTTCTAGGCATTGCTCCACAAGGCAGAGAGGCAAAGTGCAACATTCAGGGTTCCCTGGGAGACAAAAGCAACTGCTTTACCATCACATGTGGACTAACCCGCATGCAGGGTGCTTTAATCGGAATATCAACCCTTGCTTTGCCAAATGCATTTGACTTAGCTGCCAGGAATGGCAAATAAAAGCCTTCCAAACTGCTCTATAAATTAGTCATATATTGCAGTATCGGCTTTTAAAGAGGGCATGACTTTAAAACTGTGGGTGACAGAAAGGATCTATGACCATTCTTGAAGTCAGCAAAGAGAACACATATATAATAACACACAAGGAGCCCTATGAAAAAAAATCATTGTCTATCAGTGTAATTTGTGAAATCATTAGAAAGTAAAAAATATTTAAAATGGTTTTTAAAGACATGAAAAGGATAAATACTACATGAGACTAAATATTTAAATGTACTAAAATGTCTAAAAGAACTCAGAATATCCAGTCACCAGGTAACTACAATGTAACCTTGTTATAACAACCATTAAACTTATCATGCTTGTAGTGTAGAGCTGTATTATGCATATAAATTGCATGATAATCACTAGTGACATGGGACACAAAAAGACGCACAGCAGCCATATTGTTTGTTACAGTTTAGTGCATTTTATGCTTACGTTTGCTATTCAGTAAAAATAAATATATAACATGTCAGTATGCATATCAGTGGGAGGCCCCGGCATGATGGCTGTCTTTCAGAAGTAGAGACAGTCAAAAGTTATTTTTCTGCTGTCTCCATTTCAAATAGACAGCCATTTTAGATTTTTTTTTCTCTGAATGGGTGAATATGCCAATTGGCATACTCACTCATTCATTTTTGGAAGCGGCGCCGGACCCAACACACTCACCGCCCGCCGATGATACCACCGGAGAGGTAAATATCCTCTCCAGGGATGTTTAGTGTTAGGGGGAGGGTTAGTGTTAGGCTCTGGGGGAGGGAGGGTTAGGGTTAGGCTGCAGGGAAAGGAGGGTTAGGGTTAGGCTGCAGGTATGCTTTGAAAAGTTAAGGTAGGGTTTGGCAAGCGTAAAACGGCCAAAGTACATACGAGCAAGGGAAGTTCCAGGGGGAGTGCATAGTAAATACTGTACGCAATGAAACATAATGGAAACGTAGGTCTGGATCTGGCCCATGGTGTGCAGTGACTACAGGCCTCAGGTCATCTTTGGACCCTGAAGTTGATGCAGTGATGCAACAGTAATAATTCAATCAATGGATAGTACCATCCAGCTAGAGGAAAGTGTTTCTGTTCATGGCAGTTTTATTAATGTGAAATAATTAAACCAAGCAGTTATAACAGTATAAATACTGTTTTTATTATAATCTTTAATCGTTAATGATGTTGTATTATTAAGCATTAAATGGCATAACTACACAAGGTACAGTAGGTGATTGGTAAGGGGCTTGAAGGTGAGCTGGGCTTGAGACATCCACCCCCACCCGCAGTGGCTATATTGTGATAAAATTTATGAAAAAATATCAAGTGGGTGTCTCAGTCATACAACGATATAATGATGCCAAGCTCCATCTTGCTGTAGTTGTATATGATGATTTGTAATGGCATGGTTCATACTCAATTAAAAGGTTAAAGGAGCTTTACTTATTCACCTTGTATGAATGAGCTGTTCTCATTTTATATGAAAAATTCCTCATTTAATATTTTAATATGCCAGATTTATTATTAATATTTTATAAAGGTGTGTAATATCTGCCTGTAATAGACAGTACAGACAGAAAACATAAAAGAGTTAGTAGTGCCACCTCTGAAAAAAGAAAACCATTCTAATTACAGGATACAGTGTGAGAATGGACCCTGACAAAGTGATACAATCTTAAACTCATCTAGACTAGTCAGCAGCATGACTGTATGGAGGTTCTGTAAGACTGTAACAATGGATAAAATAGAAAGCTTCAAGGAAAGATCGAGACATAACCATTTTCTGGGCCATTTCTATTGAGTAGTTTAAGCAGTTCATTGATTAGCATTTAATGTATTTGGTGACAAAAATGAAAAATAACCAATTCAAAAGAATTCAAAAGTAAATAAATGTGTTCATATGTGATGGTATGACATTACAGTTTTCAGGTATAACGTAATTTTTAATGGTGAGTTTGTTAATGAGAAGATGCTTATAAACATAATAAATACATTACGCAAACCACAGAATTATAGAAGTCTAATTTTTCCAAGCCACTAACACACTTTTGTAGATAGGAGATTCATATTTATTCGCCTTCCCTATCTTCTCAAAGATATCAGCTCAGCAATAGAAAATAACCTTTGCATGCATTAGGTTAGGATGCCCCTGCGTCTCTTACACTGAGACACAAGATGAAGCCTGGAGATGGACTGCACTGGGTTCTGCTGGGTTGATTATGGGAATCCTTAACCCTAAGTCTTAACACAATTTTGATAGATAGTTCAAAATATAATGCTAGTCACAATTAACTGCAGGCAGTACTGCCCCTTTGGCATTTCAACCAGGGCTCCAGCCACAGGCCCCACGCTTTGGTGGGAATTCTCCAACTTCAGATACAGCGACGTCTGATACGATATATAATTAGCGTGCTGTGGCTCTGTGTATGATGCTACTACTCCTCAAAAACATCATACACAGAGCTGCAGCACACTAATGATATACTGTAGAAAGCAGAGGCGGATTTGTATCTAGGGCGGCCTGTGTAAGACAGTTGTGGATGACGCACTCATCTACAATTGCCTCACAGCTGTAATTGACAGCCCTAAGTTGTCGGTGCCGAGCACTGTTTCTAAACAACTAATTAGTGTCTGTTCTGTGAAGTTCCGTTGCCATTCTGCCCATGAATTTTCCCCAAATTGTGTTCCTAATAGTTGGATTGCAGTTATTTTTCTTTGCACTATGCGAACTGGTCATAATGTATTTTCACCCATCCAGACCTAAGTAGAATGACACTTCCAACAGAGGAAATGGCTTGAGTCTTAGTCAGTTTACAGTACAGTACAGTATACTAAATGAGTAGTGATCCATACTTCTGTACTTCTGGGAATTCCAATGTAATTGAGTCAAAAGTTTGTCTGTGAGAGTTAGAGTGGTTATAATGCGAATGTATCATGTCTGGAAATTGAAGCCAAGTACTTATGGATCAATCAGGATCAGTGGGGTAACTAGCATGGAAGCAAGTAAGCAAGTAAGTTGTGCATTTGATACAGGGCCCAAGGGAGAGGGAGGTATGTGGCAGCCACCCACAGAATTTTAATCTGTTAGAGGCCGGTAGTTTATGAAAGCGCTCAGCACTAAGCCTATGAGTGCTGAGCACTGTTTATAAATACACAGAGTACCAAGCAATGTTACATGCGCCAGACAGATGGGGCATGGAGTGAATGAACACCCCCCCATCCAGGCATGGCCATGCCTCCTTGCTATGGGGTCTGAGTCATTTGTTTGAGGTTTCAATCATTATATCTATAATAGTAAAAGGTGAGTATAATTTTAGGGGTAGATCCAGAACTAAGTACCCTAGTGTATTCACGCTTTTGTGGTAGGGTTTGGGAATCGTAAAATGGCTAAAGTACATACGACTACCTAGGGGAGTGCATAGAAAATACGCTAGCGTAAATACACTACGCGATGAAACGGGGTGGGAACGTAGGTCTGGATCTGGGCCTTAGTTTGTTCAATCTATGACTGACCTGGTAATTTTAGGGCAAAATAATGTATTAAAGATATGAGGTGTTTCTTTAAAAATTATATTGCAAACGTCGGAGCATTGACACAAATAGGAAACAATAACAAAATTCAACCCAAACATAAGCGCATAGGAAAATTTGTTCCTAAAGTAGCAAAACAGAAACATGACGTACATAATGATGTCACTGAAGATATTATATAGGCCATTTCAGTTTCATTTTCTTTAATGATATCATACATCACTTGGCTAGGTGCCCAGGACACTTGTGCAGGCCCTGAATGCAGTGACATAATCTATTGTCTGTTATTTTATAAATGTTATGAGACAATCTTAGGATTTTGGCAAACTGACAAGCAAATCCCATTAATTAACCTTATCTGTACGGTACATATACACAAACACACTGGTGCTACAAATTAAAACATTGAAAAAAATCTATATATTTATATATGCTCAATTAAGTTCTGGCACCAGACATAGGGGACTATTTATTTATAGACCATTTAATGCAAGCTTAACTAACCATGTGTGTAGATGCATTATTTAAGACTGTGCATTGGACACTATTAGGAACATTTGGCTGGGGAGTTTAATGACCCTCAGAGTTAGTGGTTTCCACTGGTAAAAGTAGTTTTATTGCTTGCAGTCTAGTGTCAAACTATGCATAATCACACATATGATATGCATAGAAGAGCTGCTACAGCAGCAGACAGCAATTCTAAGCAGAAGAGAGAGTTCCAACCATGCCCCTAGATGTGGGGATGGTGGAGAGTTGTTAAGGTAGGGGTGAGCTGTCTTAGGTCCATACAGGCAAGGGAAGCCACAATTTAGGATGCATCGGATCTCTGCAACGGGTGTCTTAATCCGGTCCTAGATGTAAGGTGTTTAATAATAATTTGGCCATACTAAATAGGCTTGAACTAGTGGTAGGCCCCTACACGTAAAAGAATTTGAAGTCTAAATTGATTCCGTGCATCAAGTGAAAACAGTTATTTTGCACAGATTTAGAGTTATTGCCCATTCTAAAATAAAGTTCATTATAAATATTATTATTATTTATGTAAGCAGATTATTAGTAATATACACTGTGGGGCTGATCCAGACCTAAACTTAAACACGAATACTTTCAGCGCAAAAACTGTGGCATACACAGAAACCAAAGGCACAAACAACTGCAATTCTGGATCCTTATGCCCACTGTATACACGGCAGGTTGCATACTTACACCCAGAAGCTCAACACAGCAGCATGACCAGATACATTCCTTTTTCCCAGCCATCCTTACACAATTTCAGGATGCTTCATTGTAATGTCTACTGGAAATGGTGGTTATGCTGTGAGCGAATGCCATGAATGAAATTAGCCTAAAATATACATTTTTTTGTTTTGTTTTTATAAACCAGCACAATGAGTAAGCAGCATTGCCATAGATTTTAGTATTGTGTTCAGAATTTTTAAAGCTAACACAATGTTCCAAAATAGGTTGTAGAGTTAAAGCCCTTAGTAGCCTCCTGTATTTAGACATGACCTGCGGCTGGTGCAACAGTTTTGCTGTAAATTATCTGTACTTACGTCTGTGTTCAGTTCTGGATCAGGTGCAAATGTGTGTACATTGACTATGTGTCTCCAAACTTTCCCTCCACAAAACACCCTTCAAAATGCAAGTGGTCTTTCAGCGACTTCAGCGTTCAGGACTGTATTGCACGTCATTGGGCAGCTTTTTTTATTGCGCATATGCTGTGCAATCAGATGTCCATTCAGGTCTAACTCAGGCTCTGTATAAATATTAAATGTAAATATTAATAATAACTGAATTCCCTTTCTTATCACAATCTACAACTGACTATACATGTAGTTCAAAACCGTAATGCAAAGAGTCAGCAGAGGTTTTCCACTAAAACTGTTTATTTTTCTACTCCATTATGACTAAACTGTTATGATAGGATTGACAGATGAAGCTGCTTGGTCCGATCAACTTTTAGATTTAACACAGGTGCAAGGAGAGTAAATCTTGCAGAGGGCATATAAATGAGCAGTTAAGCAGAAGGGAAAATTGTACAATCTCTATGCATAAAATGCCCTTCAGTAAAACAGCAATTATATTTATGTTTTCTTTATTTTTGCATTTCTCATTTATAGATTTTATAACTAGGATGTCAATAAAATCACACACTGCACAAAACATTTTTTTTTTTGGTTTTTTTAAATCCTATTTTAAGACTTGGCTGTTTAACAAGAATAAGTAAGCAATGATCCAGACACAGAAGGAAAGGATTACAAATTCTTGCTTCCAAACAGGATTCAATCAAGTGAAAGAATGTGCTTTTGTGAATGACAGTTAGACAGAGACACTGTGACTCTATGAAGTAATGAGAAGGTCACATTTACATGGGAGGTTAGTGTGATCATTCCGGATGGCTGAAGAATTCTTTTCATAGAGGACTGTGTTTGGAAGACAACACTAAGAACTTTGTGAGGCTTCTTGAGTTGCAAGGCCCAAAAAATTCCCAGGCATTTCTTAGACAGTATTCGATTATATGAAGCATAACCATTTTAACTTAATCAACAGATGCCTAACAGACTAATAATGATGCCTTGTTCTTTCCTTAAGGTCAAAAAGATGTTTCCTTTCTAACATTTATGACATGTACTGATGATTGCCACATACCATATAGGTTTTACTATCCAATGTATAGTTCATGATAAGTATCACTTACAGCATTGTATTAGATTATTAAATATTGTTTGCATCATTACTCTTAATTGATATTTAAATGTAACAAAATATTTCATCGTTTTAATTGCATATTTTTTCATTAAAAAACAACATAAAATTCAATTATTGTTATGTGGTATTTGTATTGTTTGTTTTTAATAGTTTTTGTTATGTTATCATTCAACATATCTGCAAATGTTATTTGTCCTTATTTGTCCTGTGTCTGACTCCCTCTTGTGGAAGTGTTAGGAATATCTAACAAACTACTACAAGCACACAACACATTATTTTATATGTATGGTAATGTTCTTTAATATGTTGTATTTACACTTTTTTTTGTGAATGAAAGCAAACTTGATTAAGTTGATAAAATAAAACTTAATACAGACTCCATTTGTATTGTTGGCAAATTTTTCCTGTGACTAAAAATGGAATGAAGGACTGTGTTTGCACAGCCTCTTTATAGTATGTTCTATAGTTATTTAGTAAGTCCCAGTCATAAAGTGTTACAAAGGCACATAGATCAGTTTCACAAAAGAGAAAAATTGTTTTAACTGCATTCTAGAGATTGCTGAAGCTAAATCACCTGTCACAAGTACAATTATAAAGCAATTATGGAATTCATTTCTCTGCTTGCCTTCTTGCTTCACCGTTAACAGGATGAAATGCCATGAAAGGAGCAGGTAACATCACTAAGAAAAAAACACTGTTCCAAAGTGATAGTTTCATGCTGCAGTATGAATGCAGAGATAAAGGATTTCAACTGGAAAACAGTGGCTCATCTAGATATTCACATTCACATTCTGTTACTAAACTGACAGGAGATCTGTCACCTTCCATTTCCATCTATTATTTCTGCCAGTGTCTTCTATCTACAGTGACAATTTGTATGAAGAAGATCACAATTAGATGTATTTCCGCCCTTGAAAATTAACAAAAAGTACATCCCAGTAAGGTTGCTAAATAAAAGTAAATACTAGTGTGCTGTTTTTGTCATATTTTTATTTTATTTTTGTATGTGTGTTAACCTTTCTGAGAAGTCAGAAAATGAGGAAGAAAGACCCATTTGTGTATTTATCCAGGTCATGGTAGTTTTACATTTTTTATATATTCAATGGCTAAGACAGTTTTCTGTCTTGGTGAACATCACAGTCATTGCTGACTCTCCCGACTCCAAATTTGGCCAGTTCTCACGGTATCCCGGGAGAGCCAGCAAAGCTCCCGCAAGCCCCACCAGCCATCAATTACTTCTGTAATCCCTAGCGTTACTAGGGATGTGCGGGGCTTGATGACTTCATCAAGCCATGTCCATCCCCTGAAACACTAGAGAATACAGGAGTGATTGACGGGGGGTGGGGCTTAATGACACAATTTGCATAAATTGCGTCATTAAGCCCCAACCCCTTGCAGAAATCTATGGCATCTCTATGGGTTCTCCCGGAGGGAAGCTCTAAAAAGTCAGCAACCCTGGTGTACATACCACATCTGTAATAACATCACCTTTCCCTTATGCTGGGTAGACACAGACCATATTAGCTCACATTCTGACACCTTGTAAAGCTGCAGTAACAATTTAAAGCCCTCACCTGCTTAATGATGCCCCTGTACACACTCTGAGGCTGGTCGTGTCTGTACACTCTGAGGGAGGAACAATTGCACAAAAAAAGTGTAAATATGAACTGGGACAAACAGTGTGAGGGTTGCAACTTTATATGGATGTGGTTTGTTAGTACAGTGGTCTTTCTTCCAAAAGACAATTGTGTGGCAGCTGAATGGAGACTGTAATGGACAACATTGTAGAAAGAGGCAGTGATGCGGCTCATGCAGTCGCAAAGAGTCATCTGCCAAAAGGTAAGAGTTTTAAGCTAACTCTACCCATAACCCTTTTCTAACCCTCTGTTTCCTACAGCCTAACCCTAAACTTCCCCTTCTTCAGCCCTAACCCTAACCAATCATGTCCCACAGCCTAACACTCCATGCCCTGCAGCTTAACCCTAACCTCATACTCGCCACACCCAAACCACACCTTAAGAAATAGGTTCCCATCCTCAATAAATTTTTTTAGCTGGTGACTGCATCATTTTTAAAATAGGGCCAGCCGGAACGACAACTGTGTCTCCTTTAAGTGTTTTTTCTTTTGCATACAGGGAAAATACTGTGTTTTTTTTTTATTTTACACAAATACTGAACAGTTTTATTTTAAAACTCTTATTTAGAGTTGGGCTTCAAAACATCGGAGTAGATCCAGAACTCTGCTTGCAATCCATTTACTAGCGTAGCGTATTTACGCGTGCGTGCCTTCTATACACTCCCCTTGGCACACCCCTTAAATGTACGTATTTTGCCCGAGATCCGCTTTCCAAACACTGCCTTAACTTTTGCCCACGTAACCGATGTGCAACACGTATTTATGCAGCTAAGCACGCCCATACTGTACACTTTAAATACAAACCCCCGCCTACATAGCGTATTTCAGACGTACTTTTGACTCACGTAAAATTGGCAAGCCCACATGTACAGATTTACGCGACAAATATGTGAATGGCCCATACGTTCACATTTACGCTACGTTACGGACAGCACTTACCAAAACGCGATTTTACGTGTCCACCACGCGTAAATTCGCTCACAAGCGTTGTTCTGGATCTGCCACATCATCTATTAACACATTCCATTTGCACATTTTAAAACCTGCCAAAATTTGTCAAGGTGCAGATTTACTCCTTTTTTGCTGTTACTTTCAACTCTGGATCAGCCCCACTGAACTTTTCCCAGACATCAGGACATTGCTGATCATAAAAATTAGAAGCTCCCACAATGCAATGCAGATTCTAATGATTCTGCAGCTTGGTTGCACAGAAGATGTCAGAATTATCTCATGATTATAATGCGATCTACACAATACTCTTTGGATAACCCTTAGGGTAGGTACAGTTTTACACAAAAGTAAATGATGCTTCAATATGATTGCAAAGAACAGGAGCATAACAGCCACATATGGATCTAAATTACATCTATGTGAATGCTTACGTTCAATGTAATCAAAAGGTATTCAAAAGGATGCAAAAAAGCAAAAGCAGCGGCACCCAATCCCACAGTTTTTGGCTAAGGGTAGTACTATTTTAATTGATAATTAAAACTAATTTGACTCTTTTTTTACTCCTAGATGACTGAGAAACAAACTTTTGTTTTTGCACTTTTTTGTATAAGGTTCAATGACTGTTAATAATATTAAGGGAAAAAAACACAAAAACAAAACAAAATAGTACATTCTTCTAAGCTAAACAATGCAATACTAAATTGCTTTTCCCCTACATGTTTGATGGAATGCCAGGTGTCTGTGTCCAAAACATGATCTACTGACTAGATGAGTAATGTTGTGGCCTGAACAATCTGCTAACCTAACTTGGACAGTAGCAGTGGTCATGACTCATGGTTACACTGCTGGGACTTGGATTGGTAGCAGAAAACTTGGCAGGTGTCGGGAAACAAGCAAATATGAATTATGAATGTACTTCAGCAGGTTTTTAGCTATTCTGTATAGGAAATAGGTTTTAAAAATAACCAGTAAAGCTAAGATTTCATATTTCTAAAACATTTATAATGGCACTGAAATATACATTAAATAGTTTGAGTATTTATACTTAATAAATTATATCCATCATGCTCTCACTCCCTTGCAACAGGCTGCCATGT
The DNA here is from genome assembly GCA_011038615.1 of Limnodynastes dumerilii. Lineage (NCBI taxonomy): Eukaryota > Metazoa > Chordata > Amphibia > Anura > Limnodynastidae > Limnodynastes > Limnodynastes dumerilii. The sequence continues at coordinate 305,246 of WWET01001053.1, forward strand.
AAGTGAGGAAATCTAGCAGACAGAGAGAGGACAATAAAATAACCACATTACAAAGGGGGTGCCACTAAACCCCCTAAAAGACAATAGCAATATAAAAAGAAATAATTGTGGAAGCGCTAGAGAAGAAACAAACAGTAGTGCAAATTTACAAACTTTTAAGAAGATGGCTTATCCCAAAATAGTGAAGAGGCTAAAGGGTAAAATAAATAGCAAAACCACTAAATGCTTCACCACTGCTTCTGTGAGAATTAATAAGCACATAGACCAACATATATCAAATGTGAATAAGTAGCAGCAATTCATAGACCTGTGGTCATTCCCTAATCTAAATAATTATCCAAAAACTATTCAGGAAAATAGAAGATTTAAAAAATGAGATTTATTATTGATAACTATGCTTTAGTAAAGAGTACTATATACCATACCAATAGTTCTATGAGATTAAATAAGCAAATAAAACCCAAATATCTCAAATGTGAATAAATAGCAAATATAGACTGATAGACCAATGATCAATAAATGAAAAATGGATAAAAGATAATATAAAGTACATAAAGTCTAATAACTCAAGGGGTAATAGGTGATAACCACCTGTTAATAAATATTGAAAAACTAAGTGTAAAATTAAATAGACAGATATAAACATAAAATAGGATGGATAACTAAAAATAATGCACATAAAGGGCACTATTAAAACAAAAGGATGATACCAAGTGTATATAATGTTAAAATAGTGACAACAAGAAAACCTAAGGATTAGTTTAGCTTACAAAATTAATTTACAAGCTACGATGAAACACGTTGGAAAGATACAGTTATACAATTATTTGCTATAAACACCGTCAAAATCATCCTGCTGCTGCCTGCACCAGTGAAATTAGCCCCTAATGAGGAAGTACAAGCCTGTATAGAAATTGCCTTTATACTGATAAGTGACAGCTAAGTTCCAATTCTAAATGCTTATGTTATGTTTTTATCTGGTACGCATGTACTTTAATGACTTACAGTAAAGTGTGTTTTTACAGTATCACACTATGGTCTGGTTTCTCTCTCTGTTTTCTATGTGGAGTTAAGTAAAAGGGGTTTGTACTTTGAAAAGCGTTTTCAAACAAGAGATTATCTTAATATTATACACAAGAGTGGCACAAGTTTTAAAATTAAATAATACTCTATTGGACTAATATACTACCTGGCGTGTCTTTATAATACCTGCACATACCAAAAATCCTTTAAAGGGCTCAATACACCTAAGAGACGAATATCAAAGAAGCTGCCTTAACCTAAATCAGTATAGACAGATATTATAGTTCACTGACATTGGTGTTTATAGTGATTGTTGCACAGAAATCACATTTTTCTGGTTCTTCTACAATTAAATATTTGTTTAAGAAACTGTTTATTGATATGTTTAAAGAATCTATTTTTATACCATTGATTAGGATAATTCTATAGATACTGTAAACATAGGGCCGGATTTACAGCACCGGACGTATTGCATATACGTACGGTGTTGACCGTTTTTGACTACTGCGCATGCGTTATTAAAATTTTTACATAATCTACGTATTTCGGTCTTTCAGACCACATATAAGCAATCTACGTATCAAAAAGATACGTAGATTACGTAAAAAATTGACTACGCATGCACAGTACTCAAAAACAGTAAACACCGTACGTATATGCAATACGTCCGGTACTGCAATTCCGGCCCATAGTGAGGATCTATTTCAAGGATATGAATAAAAGGTCTAGGGACTAATACCAAATATAAATGAAAATGAAAACCATGGTTCGATTTTTTTGTTTTTACTTCTGGTCCAAAGAAATGTAATAAAACTTTTTTTCATACATGCAATTGCTTATTAGTTCTCATGACTATAAATATAAATTATTTCCTATGACTATGAAAATGTCCAGCAATCAAATACACATGATTATGTAAATAACCCACTGTAGTTCACACCTTCTTTTGTTATGACCATTTGAGGTTTTTTTTTTATTTATTTATATTTACACTGATCTGACAGTCTTAGAAAAGACATTAATTTCCACTGGACATGATTGTCCTAGAATGCCACTTCCCCTTAGACAGTTTTGTGGAAGAAGTAATATCCCTTTCACATCAAACACAAAAACCAGGGCTTTTGCCATTGGACCTGGGTTGAGGCTTTAACAACCCAGGTGGAGGTGTGATGTGAAATGTCCCAGTGGCTTCTACCCAGGTCTAATGACCCCGTAATCGGACCTGGGAGAAAAGAAGGGTCATTCATTGGTCCAACCCGGGTAAGGGGTCAGTGTAAAAGGTGCAATCAAGGAATTTCAACCCGGGTTTCACCTAAAGAAAACTGATTGGAGGGATTTGTTGAGACGCACCGCCCATCAAACTGTCAGACACACTGACCTTGGTCCTGGAATTTCCTAGGTCAACCCTGCAGAGTGAAAGGGATCATCTCAGAGTCTCGGACCCTGGAATGATATCCTGGGTTGTAAGAGCAGGGATGTGAAGGGGGTATTAGTTGACTTTTTTCTTTTTTAGCCCAATAGTACAGCTGATCATCTCCATATATATTTTTGAGCTAGGGGTCAGGCACCAGTCTATCACATTGTATGTGTTGTCTGTCTGTGGGACAGATCACAGGGGTTCCAAAGTGCCCATAGGAAGGTCATGGTCAGTTGTCTCCCTTGTATTTCTGTCACAGGACTTGACCACAAACATAAAAACATTTTAATTTGTTTTAGCACCTTTTCAGGTTTCAGAGCACTAAACTTTCATTTAAATCTCAAATAAAACTGAGCTTCAGGATGATTAACTAAACTGTCCAATATGAAGACTGTTGTTTCCACTGCATGATTGGAAAATTAGCATGATCTAACCTTACAGAACCACCGTGAGGTTGTCAAGGATATGTCCACCCTCGCAGCAGAGAGCTTTAGTTATTCAGAACAGAAACAGAGACGGAGAAAGGATTCAAATTGAACTACATTCCCTAACTTGGCAGCAAGGTAAAATATACAAGTATCACTGTGGATGAACTGACAGGTTTATGAAAAATCGCTTGCCTGAAGGATGAAGCATGTGATCTAAATTGTATCAGAGAACAAATCTCTATGATTATGATGACGGATTTTACAGAGTTCCTGAGCTTTTTGTCATGTTTGCTTTACATATAATTTTCTAGATATATTTCCTTTGCTACTTATTAAACCCCAACAATATTTACATTTTACCCTTTCAGTAGAGCTACTTAGCTTAAAGGAATAAATAATAATAATAAAAATATATAATAATAATAATAATAATAATAATAATAATAATAAAAACAATAACATATAACACAAGTCTTACAGGATTTTATCCCCACCAGAATTCACAATTTTGCCAAACAAAAAACACAAATATTAGAATTGGTTCTGTTTAGTCACTTAGCCTAACAGAATATGGTTTGTTAACTGTCATTAATACCTTTGGATTTGATATGAGCGTTATTCTTTAATTTATAAAATGAAATAAATAAATAAATTATATATATATTCTTAATTTGGAGCTGGAGGAGGGTGTATAACACAATGAAACCTCTGTGAAATACAGTTGTGTCCACACTTGGGTAACACATTATGTGATAGCTGACAAGCTTGGTCAAAATATGTCCACATCACCATGTTATTCACCATATTTCTGGCAGTCACATACCAAAAAATGTATCTAATCTTATTTTTGTCTGCTTTGTCAATGTGTATTCACAATGCGTATGCATCCAACAGATGCAGTCGCGTTTACTGTATAGTAAGAATGATGTCTTCTTTGCATCACAATTAAATGCATCGTTACAGAATGTAGTGAATAAAAATGGAATTGTAAAATATGTTTCATTGCTAGGTAATCTGTTTTTATTAACTTCTTTGATTTGTTTAAGACTACATAGTAATGATGCTTAGACAGATGGTGCTGTAATATAATTCTTCTAATCTAAAGGTTAAAATGACAATTTTGCTGAAATAAAGACAAAATACGCTACTTAGCAGTCATTATGGCCTTGATGACAAGGATATAATGGTTTTCATTACCTGCTTGGTATAATTCCACAGGCGGTGCACAGTTAAATAATGGTATCATTGTAGGAATTTCAATATTGATATTTCCAGTAGATCTAGAAAATGATTACTTTTTTTTTAGTTTCTTTCAAGCTTTGTTGATATTTCATTTTTGTAATCTTTGCATGCAGGGATATATCTTTGAATTGCTTACTGCACACAGATACTGATCAGCTTCACTATTACACTGTTACTAGACTTGAGATACGAAATATCACCTCTGAACTCTAATACTGTTTGCAACAGATGAAATACGACTCCCCTGCAATCAACATGGTTTAGCCCAGGAGTAACTTTCCTCTCTTAGGGCCAGATCCAGACCTGCACATGTTCTCCGAATGTGCAGGGGTCTGTCTATATGAGAGAAAGAGTGGAGTTATGCCCCCTGTTACTCCCCTCTCTGGTGCGGGCTTTATTATATCCAGTCAAGACAGGCCACTTTCGACAGGTCTGGATCCAGCCCTTAATTTCAAGTTCCTTCTTAAGCCTGGATTCAGCCCATAGAGTTGAGACAACTATTAAATGTTTGCCCTGGATTTTGGGCATTATTAAATATACTGCGTGACCCATATTGAAGTGTACTTTAATGTGCTGCAATTTATCTTTGGGGAAAGCATGCTAAAATTGTGTTTTCTAAGGATTTACAGACTTTGAGAACAGACAACACCTTTGTTAGTTATAGGAATTCACAGGTGTGTGGTCTGGGAGGCCACTCTCGATGAAAAGGAAAAGAAAACTACAAAAAAAGTAAAACAATAAAACAATTGTTTAACTATATGTGAAAGAAATCCTTTATTTTCTTAAGTAAAGTATGTGTCCTCAATAGTCAGTGTGTGGTTTAGCAGATGGAGAGGGTTTTCCCACCTTATATTTATACATTATTTAAGACCTTTCTACATGAAACAATGGCATAGCCCCCAAGATTGAGAATCCATAAAACAGCACAAAATAAGCCCCACCCATTCTGCCAAAATGCCACTTAGTTCTGCCAACAAATTACCTTATTTGGTCAATATTCTGCACACTGTTGTGTAAACTCTTTTGTAGGCTTCAAATCAGGACAATCCTACCTAAAGGGGGACAGTTGGGAGGTATGGGCAAAGGTGATTTATCAAAACAATATAACCCATATTTGTGGTGAAATAATTTTTATGTCAGTGTTAGGGCCTCTTGTTCAGTCATTTTGATGGTTCCATTTTTGGTTAGTTCAATAATTGGTGCTATTTATTTGTAATATAGTTCATTTTCTATATTTAAAAAATGATCTAATAAGAGAAAAATCTATTCTTAGCAGAATAAAGTACAGTATTTGTGTTTTAATTAGATAGTTAAAATGTCACAAATTATAATGTCCAAGGGCTTTTAAGTTCATGTTAAGTTTAAGTTTCTAAGGGCCTCATTCATAAAAGACAATTTTTTGATGCAATTTTACATCGCGGCCCATCGCGGCGATTTTGGCGCGATTTAAAAATTTTTTTTTTCAAATTCATTAACACTCGATTTGTTTCAAACACAGACAATGCTCCGCGATGTTTAAAGGGCTTAATCACAATGATTTTCAATAGAAAACCACCGCGATTAGCCCTTTAACTAATTGTGGCAAATCGCCTGACATTGAAACAAACCTAAGTGCTGCATGGCTGCAAGCTGTAGCCATGATGCACTGATGGAACTACAAGGATCAGCAAAGGTGAGTCTTGTAATTCTATCAGCACAACATGGTTACACTTGTAATCATGCAGCGCTGCGTGTACAGTGTAAAAAAAAACCGCAAGACATACATTAACCCCTACATTGCTAAAATAAAGTATGCATGTAAAAAATATGTTTTACTAACTAACAATGTCCCAAAGTGAAGTGTGTGCAATGTATCATGTGTATAAAATATAAAAAAATATTTTTACACTCACCATTTGATGTCCGCATCTTGGGAAGCCTTCAAATGTTCTTTTTCAGATGTCTTCTATTCTTTTCTTGCAGCTTGGTTAATCTTCT
>WWET01001053.1:338104-351166 GCA_011038615.1 Limnodynastes dumerilii
ATATAGTGCATACCCGTAGTTGATTACCCACAGATCAGGTTATTAGTGGCCATTTGGAACAAATTTGCCTTTTGCATTTAGTGAGTAGATAAGAACAGCGATGAACAGAACAGATGAGAGAAACCATACACATAAAAGTTCATTTTTATTAGAAATACTCTCAAGTGAAGAAAAGGTGACATTTACCTGAAGTCACATTCTAGATTTAGTTCTTAATTTAATTCAACAGAGGAAGTCAATTCACTGACACTTTATTTAGCTGATGCTAAAACCAAGAAAAGTAAAGATTGTTTTTACAAATTTTTTTTATAAATGTATTTAAATATATTTGTTCAGTAAAAGACTGTTCTGCTAACTGTACCGTAATGTTCTCTTAACGCTCTTGTGGTAATATTTGTAAGATATTCTTGTAAATGCTCCAGCAGACTTGGTTGCTTGAGATAAGTAGTTTATTTTGGACACTTTTTACTGTTTTCTAATAGGCAGCAAATATACGAGTCTGGCCGCTACGATCTAATATTCCACTATGTTCTAGACAATCAGAACGGATCGTCCATTTTACATTTTGCGCATGCGTATCTGTGAGCTACCTGATTGGAGCACATTGCATTCTAACAAGACTTAAAAAAAGCAATTCCCGCACTTTCTTACAGAGGGGCTGGGCTGTGATCATAAAACAGATAATGCCTTGGCATTGCAATGTACAGCATAGATGTGCTCTTTCGGGCCCATATTCAGACCTCTGTCTTCTGTGGCCGTCCGTCCATAACTAACTGCATGCATAGTAATTATTGTACGTTGTCTTTAAGACCGCGTGTACGCAATCTACGTAGCAAAACGGGCCTCTACATAGAATACGGGCCTCTTTACTTACCAATACAGACTTTCATGCTGTTGCCATTTTACATGTACAGGGATCCTAAAACTTAACTCAGGCCATGACTACCAGAAGTTCCTTGATGCAAGTGGTTAGCTAAGGGGTTGCACAGATGTGTGGATATTGTGGTCCTGATACTCTAGATACCTAGGCATATGTTGCTATGGGATATGATCGGGTTGGAACAAAGCGTAAAAACCTACCCAAAAAACAACAGCAAAAAATTCAGAATGTGACATTCAAACCAACTTCAATCTATACCAGTCAAAAAATATCGTGAAAATTTTAATTAAACTTCTTTACATTTTTTTCCCCTATCTCACTGAACAATTCTTCTAAACGCTTAAAAACTATTCTGTACAGCCTGAAGCTTAGTTAACGTTGATTTAAGTTTCTTTATCTCTTATTTTATTTTATTTTAGATTTATTTGTTTTATAACTGTATTCAGAGAATATATTGTATCCAGATATCTATAACCTTAGCTGTTCAGACACCCTTGGCTATAGAAGAAGCAAAAAAGTCAGTACAAGTCTACTTTTTATTATTCTTATTCTTATTAATGCTCATTTATATAGCACCACAAACTGTCCACACCGCTTTACAGAGAACATTACAAATTCAAATCAGTATCTGCCCCATTAGCGCTACATTATAAGGACTTACTATCACAAATTGCGGCAGACGCCGCACTTACCTGTGTCCTGGTTCCCTGTCTGTACCTCTCTCCCGGCGCATGGGTCCTCGCAGCCGTCGGAGACTGTCACTGAAACAGTGACAGCCTCAGTCATACTCACCAGTCTTGCCGCGGCGTCCTCCACGTGGACTCAGGTGCCAAACATTGCGGCGCATCGGTCCATGGGCGCCGCCATCTTACCTGCATCACGTGCTGCTGCTCCACCAATGAGTTCTGCCGGCCGTGGTCCTCCAACCAATAGGCGCTTAAGGCGCTCTATTTAAACCCTGTCAGTTCTGTCAATCGTTGCCAGAACAACTAGGTCTTCTAGGTGCCTGGCTCCTGCTTGACTCCAGTCCTGTTGGTATCCAGTCCTGTTGGTATCCAGCCCTGTTGGGCTCCAGTCCTGCTTGGCTCCAGTCCTGCTTGGTCCAGTCCTGCTTGGCTCCAGTCTTGCTTGGCTCCAGTCCTGCTTGGCTCCAGTCCTGCTTGGCTCCAATCCTGCTTGGCTCCAGTCCTGCTTAGCTCCAGTCCTGCTTGGTCCAGTCCTGCACCACTGATCCAGTCCTGCTTTGAGACTCCAGCTTTGCACCACTGACTCCAGTCCTGCTTTTAGCACTGGGACTCCAGCCCTGCTCTTGATCGGACTATTATACTCCTGGTTCACAGACTATTATATTTCTGGTTCACGGACTATTATACTCTTGGTTCACGAACTATTATACTTCTATTATACTCCTGGGCTCGTTAGAGTCGGTCTATCTACTCTTGTTACCAAAGACTGCCTTGTTCTTTCTTGTCATATTCACTGTATGCACCAATCATATATTAAACCAGCCAGCTTCCATTTTACCTGCTCAGCTGTCTCACTCCCTGAAACCCGGAACCGATCCCAACAAACCATTGAACATGACACTTACACATTCACACACACACTAGGGTACATTTTTTTGATACTAACTGAGCCACCATACTGCCCCACCTATAAGGCTTAATGCCTTAAAACTATTCTGAGCAGACCTGACGCTTGTTTAACACGGAATAAAATTTATATTTTTATTATTTTATTTATTTCATTTTTGATTTAACCAGAGATGATATATCCCCTACCTGTTTAGACACCCTTGGCTATAAAAATAAGCAAAAAAGCCAGTACATGTCTACCTATGAGGTTAATTATACTATCCCCAAATAAAAACTTTTTCTTAAAGTTCAGTCTATGTTTATTCTATGTGACAGAATGACTTGGATGGAATATTAAATAATAATATGAAAACATAAATAACCTGATATTTCAGTTCTAAGGTAAAGATAATTAGCCGTATTTACAGATACGTTTTTGCGGCGGATTGCGTGCGTATTTTTAGGAGCGGATTAACTGCGCATGCGTAGTAACTTTTTCCATGCAAATTACTTAGTATTTACGCACGTAAGTACTTTAGGCACGGACTTGTGAATCACACCTAGGGCTTTTGAGGGCGCGGTTAGTAAGATACGCACGTATGAAAGTAATATACGCACAGAAGTACACACGTAGAGTTAAAGGTGCCCTCTGGAGGCGTAAGTTACTGAAAACACGTCCGTGCGAGGGGCGTGTCATGGGTGTTGCCTTGCTACTTGCGTCCGTAAAAACGTGCATGTAGTAAACACGCATCTGTGAATCCGGTCCAATGCACCTAAATACTACAGAGCACTATAAAGCAAGAACTCACTTGCTTTAGATCAATGTTAGTGGCCATCTAACAGTACTTTTAGATATGGACATGATGGGTGATGCTGGGTGGAGGACATGATGGGTGATGCTGGGTGGAGGACATGATGGGTGATGCTGGGTGGAGGACATGATGGGTGATGCTGGGTGCAGGACATGATGGGTGATGCTGGGTGGAGGACATGATGGGTGATGCTGGGTGGAGGACATGATGGGTGATGCTGGGTGGAGGACATGATGGGTGATGCTGGGTGGAGGACATGATGGGTGATGCTGGGTGGAGGACATGATGGGTGATGCTGGGTGGAGGACATGATGGGTGATGCTGGGTGGAGGACATGATGGGTGATGCTGGGTGGAGGACATGATGGGTGATGCTGGGTGGAGGACATGATGGGTGATGCTGGGTGCAGGACATGATGGGTGATGCTGGGTGGAGGACATGATGGGTGATGCTGGGTGGAGGACATGATGGGTGATGCTGGGTGGAGGACATGATGGGTGATGCTGGGTGGAGGACATGATGGGTGATGCTGGGTGGAGGACATGATGGGTGATGCTGGGTGGAGGACATGATGGGTGATGCTGGGTGGAGGACATGATGGGTGATGCTGGGTGGAGGACATGATGGGTGATGCTGGGTGGAGGACATGATGGGTGATGCTGGGTGCAGGACATGATGGGTGATGCTGGGTGCAGGACATGATGGGTGATGCTGGGTGCAGGACATGATGGGTGATGCTGGGTGCAGGACATGATGGGTGATGCTGGGTGCAGGACATGATGGGCGATGCTGGGTGCAGGACATGATGGGCGATGCTGGGTGCAGGACATGATGGGCGATGCTGGGTGCAGGACATGATGGGCGATGCTGGGTGCAGGACATGATGGGCGATGCTGGGTGCAGGACATGATGGGCGATGCTGGGTGCAGGACATGATGGGCGATGCTGGGTGCAGGACATGATGGGCGATGCTGGGTGCAGGACATGATGGGCGATGCTGGGTGCAGGACATGATGGGCGATGCTGGGTGCAGGACATGATGGGCGATGCTGGGTGCAGGACATGATGGGCGATGCTGGGTGCAGGACATGATGGGCGATGCTGGGTGCAGGACATGATGGGCGATGCTGGGTGCAGGACATGATGGGCGATGCTGGGTGCAGGACATGATGGGCGATGCTGGGTGCAGGACATGATGGGCGATGCTGGGTGCAGGACATGATGGGCGATGCTGGGTGCAGGACATGATGGGCGATGCTGGGTGCAGGACATGATGGGCGATGCTGGGTGCAGGACATGATGGGCGATGCTGGGTGCAGGACATGATGGGCGATGCTGGGTGCAGGACATGATGGGCGATGCTGGGTGCAGGACATGATGGGTGATGCTGGGTGCTGGACACTATTTGGTTCAAAATATTTTTTTTCTGTATTCTTCCTCCTAAAAACTAGGTGCGTCTTATAGTCAGGTGCGTCTTATGGTCCGAAAAATACGGTACATTATTTATGTGACATCAAATTTGTTTTTAAAGGTAAAGACTATGATAGTTTTTATATTTCTAGATTTTAAAAGCAGATCATACAGCTATTTCATTCTTTGCCCTACAAAGAAACTATGAAAAATGTAACGTAACTGCTTTATGATTGTGTGATTTTGCCGTCCAATTCTACGCTATGGCTTCTGTAATATATATTTTCGCACTTACCTCTCTGGCACTCGGTGGGGGGTTAAACCTCTTTGCACATACAAGAAAAGCATCAGGCTGAGGTTTGCCATTTTTCACATCTGGGTCATCTCCTAGCACAATATGATGGAATAAATTGAAGAATTCTTTGTGCCTACTTGTTTTCATTTCAAATGTCACTCTGGCTGAGCTGGTGGCAACTGCTATTGGGATGTTATGCTTATTCAGATGGTAGATTAACTTTTCAACCCCTGTCACAGAGAAAGAGAGAAGAAATAAATGAGAAATGCAAAAGATTACATGATAAAGCTTGTCTATTCTGTAATTGATAACAAATAATAACGATACGTGACCAGTTTTGTAAAAATAGATTTTTACTATAGAAAGCAAAATGAGCATTGGAAATAAATGAAACTAAGGGGCTGATTCAGAGATACGATTTTCACGGCACTTAGGAGCGTATATTTAGGATCTTAGAAAATTTGCATTACTGCGCATGCGTAGTCCACGTAGCGGTTAGGAGCGTAAATTCGCTAAGAGCGTAAGTTTGAATCGATTGCAAGCACTTAAGATCTTAAGTGCTGCGAAAGTTTAAGATCTTAAGGATTTGCATGGAAATGGGCGGGGGGAGGCAGGGAAATGAGGGAAAGTGGGCGCGGGCTGACACTTAGGATCTTAAATAAACGCTACTACATCACTTAAGATCGCAAATGACAGCGCAGAGTTAGGGTTAGTCAATGGTGGTCTAACTTTAAGATCCACCGCTGTTTGCAAGGGGAGTGACTGTTTATGCAGTGGGCTGGAACCTGGTAAGATCTTACCTAAGGTGCCTATATTTGCGATCTTTTCGCAATCGCATCTCTGAATCAGCCCCTAAATGTTTACTTACTTGTGCTTTACTCATAATGGGCCTGTTCCAGAACAACGCTTCGAAGCGAATTTAAGCGAGGCGGAAACGTAAAATCGCTGTTTTGAACGCACTGCCACCATAGAAAATACGCACATTAACGTAGCGTAATTGTGAACGTATGGGCCATTCACGTATGTGTCACGTAAAAACTTACGTGTGGGCGTGCCAATTTTACGTTACTCCAAAATACATCTGAAATACGTGAAGTAGGCGGGGGGTGGTATTTAAAGTGTACAGTATGGGCGTGCTTAGCTGCGTAAATTCGTTCAGCCCATACGTACGTGTGCGTATCACAGCTGTTACGTTGGAAAAAGTTAAGGTAGGCTTTGGAAAGCGTATCTTGACAAAATACGTCCGTGCAAGGGGTGTGCCGAGGGGAGTGTAGCGAATTTACGCGCACGAAAATTCGCTCAGCGAATAAACGTACAGCACACGTAGTTCTGGATCTACCCCAATATGCTACAATACACTGATATTATAAATGTTTACTGTGAAGACAAATTACACTCAATTAAATGAAACTTAACTCAACATTGGTAGAAGCTGCACTGCACCTTCTATGGTACAATACTTTACTGTTGCCAGGACTTTATTTGTAATTATAATTCTTTTACGTGTAACTTCTATTTAATTATGCATAATTTGTGTCAGACAAATGTTTATTATTTCATCTAAGATTTGTTTTCTCCCCATTTGCAGATCCCCTTCTTATAAAATATTATCTATATATTCTATATAAATGACATTCTAGACCTCAGCCTTGTGGAATGGGGGGAAGGGGGGGATCTTACTTGCTGGAGAAAAATGCTCAAAATGATCACAGAATAGATCCTGTCAACTAGCTTCACTCTCTGGGATGTTGGGAACTGTGGACCTGATCCTGACCATGCATTTCTGTATGCATGGAGGTCTGCAAGTTCTCACTCCCCTCTCATGTGTGGAGTTCTGCACAGAACCCTGTCTTAAAATCTCTGCACGGATCAGCATCCATTCGAATGCAGATCAGGGCAGATCTTCAGCCATTCACTTACCTTAATCAGCATGTCTATTAGGCATGTGTATTTCATGTAACGCACCCCCCCATGTTACCCTGCATGGAAAACCTATGCTTATAAGAGATCCACTGTGGAACATCTGGTGCACAAATGTAGGCTTCTTGCATCCAGCCCTATGATGTCCTGTGGTATCTGGCACTAAGGCAGGTCCTTAAAGTCATATAAATTATAGGGTGGGGCCTCCATGCAATGCAATTTTTCAGTACATCCCACAGATGCTCGATTGGATTGAGATTTTTAAAATTAGGAACTCAAGTCAATACCTTGAACTCTTTGTCATTAAACTCCAACCATCCCTGAAATATTTCTGTATTGTGGCAGGGTTCATTATCCTGCTTAAACATGGCACGGTCATGATGAAACACAGTTTCCATGAAGTGATGTACTCTCTCTGTAACAATGTTTGAGTAGGCGGTATGTGTCAAAGTAGCCTCCACAGGAATGCACGTATCCACGTTTTTCCAGCAGTATATTGCTCAGAGCATTACACTGCCCCTGCTGGCTTCCCTTATTCTCAAAATGCTTCCTTCACCTTTCAGAGGGTTTTAATGTTTGTCTGATCATTGATGAAGTGATACAGGGTCACGTGCACATGACCAATAAGAATGGCATGGTGAATGGGTAACCAATCTTAGCAGCAGATGTTGAATTTCTACTTTAGTAAACAGACCTCATTATGTTAAATAGATCAAATGAAATTGAAGAGGGGCATATTCCTGTGGGAGGAGTAACACAGTACTGAGATACACACATAGTAAAGTGGGTTTTAAATCAGCAGTTATACAAAGTAAAATAGCAAAAACACGAGGGAACATTTCCTGAGCATTCAACTTTGGAGACAGTTTTTATGCTTGGTTGACCTTTACACAATAACTTATTTAGCTAAATTCTGTTTAGATATAAAGTATCTGACACACCATTGCTTTTGGCACTTTTTCCTACAATATACCACTTGTGGAAAATTAAGTTGTTTCCTGTCAATACAAATAATGACAGTTCAATTAAAAATAAACACATGAACATTATTATTTATTTATCCCCTCTTGTATTTAGGTTAGTAGTGAAGCACACTAGGATTTTCTTTTGGTATAGGGGAGATGAAGCTTGGTGGTGGGTCTGTGGTTTAGTAATACCATGTTCAGATTACCAGCCCTGCAAATCCCCGGTGTTTTTAAACCCTGGGGATTTGCAGCGACACGCTGGGCTGCCCGCTCACACTGACAGTGGTGACCCGGGATTTCCCAGGTCACCGCTGTGCAGTGGAGCCGCGGGACCTGGCTTTCTTCGCAAACCCCTTCTTTTCTAGAGAGAGCCGGGGTTTGCGTTCAGATTGCCAGAAAAAGCCGTGGTTTTCATGAAGCCCGGCTATTTCATGAAAACCCTGGCTTTTAGCTGGTAATCTGAACGGGATATTAGACAGCTGAAGCTGGGGTTCAGCACCAGCTAAACATATAAAATGGCACCTATTGAGCAGGAAATGGACGCTCACCTTCACTGTGTACACTGTAGTTAACTTGGTCAGAGCCCGGTGCACTAAGCACCACCAAGCTGGCAAAAGTATTTGTCAGCAGTATACCACAGCTGTGGAGGCAGGGCTCACTCACCGATGGATCAGAGAGGGAGGTTCACAGTAACAGTGGGCCAGGTGCGCGGATGCTCACAGTCCGGGAAGCCTCGGTGCTCAGCGGAGTCAGGACGCACTGCACGTGACTAGGGCTTCTACGTAACGTTTTGTTACTTAGATTGCGTAAAAGAGTTACTACGCATGCTCATAAAATAAAAAATTCGGAATTGAGAATCCAGTCTAGCATCAGAAATGTAATAATATATATGTAATATATATGTAATACTAACGTAATACTCAACTGTTGACATTTTTACCTGTCCACATTTTGACTGTTGACATAACAATTGGCAAAGTGGTCGAACAGAAGGTAAGCAAGGACAGGATAGTGTGAGAGAGGAGTGTGCAGCAGGAGAGGGTGGTCAAGTGTGTTGAAGGCAGTGGACAGGTACAGGACAATAAGTAGGGAGTAGCGGCTATTGGATTTGAAAGTGAGGTGAGGATGAAGTGGAGGGGGGGAGGGGAATAAAACTCCATTGTACACCCAATCAGTGTTCCCACTCCGAAACTTACAGAAGACAAGTTAAGCCAGTTAAGTATATTGAATCATTCTATTGCAACAAAATTTTATTAAATTTAGTTATGGCTAATCGAGCAAGATTAACAAATATTTCATGTTGGTATGATCCAGATCCAAAATGTACTGTATAAACTGGCAAATGAAGACAACAGAACCCAGAACAGAAGCTTTACAGATGTATCAGCAAATGCCTGAAGGGTGAGTAGCTTGGTAAGTGCAGATAAAATCCCAAACTAATACCCTCCAGTCAGGTACAGACTAAGGGCTCTATTTACTATTTGCTTCATTTTTTTAATGAAAGAAGCTGTTCCAGACTCGCTTCGGCTTGCAGTGAGCCTGACAGCTTCGTTCATTAAATTTACTACCACTCGCCTGCCCTGATCTCTGGGGTCACTTCATTTATACTCCGTATGAATAAAGTCAGAGACTCCAACGTGGGACTTTGAAAATTTCAGAGTCCCAGCATGAAAAACACTGCACATGCACAGTGTCTTCATATCGGGACTCTAAAATCTCGGACGCGTCTCCCGGACAGGTAAGTTTTGCTTTTTTATATTTTTTTTTACTCTAATTAATGTTAAAAATGTACTTCTTTATTTTCTAAATTAAAATATAATTTAAAAAAACAATTTTTTTTTAGTTTGCACATACCGGTTTATCCCAGCGGTCATCCCATACATGCCCCCTTTTTCCTCCCCCTAATAACAGCTATTAGGGGGAGGGGGGGGGGAATATGGGGAGATCACAGGGATAACTGCATTTAGGACCTGATTCACACTTAAGAATCTTCTTAAAATAAGAACTTAAAGTCACTCCTGGGCAAAACCATTTTGATTGTAGGGGGAATTAATTAATTTAATTGTATTCTATGCATGCAGGGATATATCTTTGGATTGCTTACTGCACACAGATACTGACCAGCTTTACTATTACACTGTTATTTAGACTTGGGCTGGGAAATATCACCTCTCAACACTAGTACTGTTTGCAATAGATGAAATATGACTCCCCTGCAATCAACATGGTTTAGCCCAGGTGTGACTTTAAGTTCTTATTTTAAGAAGATTCTTAAGTGTGAATCAGGTCCTTAGGGTTTAGTCGCGAGCGGAGAGTAAAACTCAGCTCCGGCAATTCATAGATATTACGAACCGCAGGCCTGCTCTGAAAAGAACAGGCTAGTGGAGAGCCCCGATGTTTAAATGGATCACCATGGAAACAGCTATTTTCCATAACGATCCATGTTTTGTAAATATTAAAATTTAATTTTCATGTAATAATGCCCATTTTCACATGAAAATGAGCATTATCACGTGAAAATTAAGTTTATAAATTGACCCCACAGTTCATAACTGTCAATAATTAAAGCTGTTTTCGGGTTGGCCTGGTGAGATGGCCTTTTTGAATTATAAGCAAATTTAAAAACAAGTGGTCAAAGTGGCAATTTAGAAGTGGCGGTATGGACAATTAGAAGTGGCAGTATATAGTTTAAGTGAATAATGATTTCGATTTTTTAAATTAAATCAGTGGAAAAAGTGATGGTATGGTATACCCCTGTATACCCTCCACTTTAAGCTCTGAATCAAAGGCATAAAATTAAAGAAGGTATAGTAAAACTAAACACAGAAAGTTGATGGCTTGTTGAGAGTGATAGGGCTGTGGCAGATAATAACAACAATTATATTTGCTCAATATTTACAAAAGAAAGAGGTTGGAATAGACCACATTTAAATAGCAAAATTATTGATCCTAAGGAAAAAAAAAACACAAAACACACCAGAACTATATGAGATCATTGACAAGCTTTTTTTTTTTAACAATCATTAACAGTCACTGATTATGCTGAAAGTAAGCCAAACATATGTGTACAGAATTAATCTCATTGAATTACTTTTTACTCTAAATCATTTCATTTAATTTGCTATGTGAAAAGCAAACAACCAATAAAGATGACTTCTAATAGTATATTAGTGTAGTAATTCAGCATGAATTCAAAGATTGGATTAATGCTTAGTGTTTAAAAACATTGGGAGCTAGATTGAAATTATTTTTGTGCATGGTCTGAGATAATAGAGTCCATCTCAGTGGAGATTAAAACAACCGTTTCTTTCACAGTTAAACAATCGGCTGTGCATGTGTCCTTAGCAGAGTGGATAAGTTCAGCTCTGCTAACATGCATTACTCTAGTTATAGAATGAAACCTTTGGTCTGTGCCCTTCAAAAGTTGAGTGTGGAGAACAAGACCGAACAAATCATTAATACATATACTCGTAACTGATGCATATTGTCAGTCATGGCAATACATGGTCAAGCTGTGGCCTAACATCATAGGCTAGATTTACTAAGCTGCAGAAAAGGAAAAGTGGAGATGTTGCCCATAGCAACAAACCAGAGTCTAGCTGACATTCTCTAGTATGTAACAGGAAAGTGAGAGCTAGACTCTCATTGGTTGCAATGGGCAACATTCCCTATTTTTCCATAGTTTAGTAAATCTAGCCCCATGATTCTGTTTATCACTATGTGAATAGCCCCAGCACTGTGCACAATTGTTTAAAAAAACCGCTAATTTAGCTAACTGGATTATAAGGGGGACTAGCTGTTTTTATTTAAAATGTTCTTATCAGATTACAGGATTATAGCTTGTCTCTGGGGTTCAATTTTGCTAGCAGTCTTTATTTTTCTGTATTGCTAATCTGAGATAAAACATAGGGCTGGATCCAGACCCCCATTCATTGGGCTACTTATGTAAACCTAACTGTAACATCTGTGCATGCGCACACCAGATGTTGTGATGGGGATCTCCTAGTCAGCAAGAGAGAGGGAAGTGACAGAGGATTACACTCCAGTCTTCCATAGACTTCCAGACCTTCCTGTTACGTACACATAGATGTCTGGATCTGGCCCATAGAGTTTATAGTATATCAGCATGATTTGTATCATGTCTAGAGCGCCAACAATACACTTCTTCAAGTCATCTTTGCTTTGTCATTCCCCACTGTAACAGAGATATTAGGACACATATCATTGGTAAGGCCTTATCTCGAATACGCAGTTCAGTTCTGGGCACCAATCCATAAAAAAATAAATTTTGGCACTAGAAAGGGTTCAGAGAAGTATGGCAAAATTGATAAAGGGTATGGTGTCATTGGGCCTGATCCAGAGGTACGATGTAGCGCTGAGCGTACTAACACTCAGCGTTACATCGCTGACTCCCCCTGACACTCCCCCTGCCCACAGCGTACTTACTTTCGCTTACGCCGGCTGAAGGCTACCCTAACTTCAGCCGGCGTAAGGAAGGGGCCATATGCTCGCACAGGAGCGTATGGCTGCTTAGCCCCCCCTCCTACCCTCATTTACCTACTTCCCCCCGCCCACCTGCACTAACCTTAACGTAGGGACCCTGGAGGACGTCCCCTCGCTGCAAGGGCCAATAAAGTATTAGCATGCATAAAAAGAGGCATATATGCAAGGGATGATTGTGTAATTTTGCCACTATATACATCATTGGTAAGGCCTCATCTGGAATACGCAGTTCAGTTCTGGGCACCAATCCATAAAAAAGACATATTGGAACTAGAAATGGTTCAGAGAAGGGCGACAGAATTGATAAAGGGTATGGAGTCACTGAGCTATGAGGAAAGGCTAGCCAGTTTAGACATGTTTACTTTAGGAGATATGATTACTATATAAAAATACATCATGGGTCAATACAGAGAACTTTCAAAGAAACTTTTTACCCCAAGGACTGTACACAGGACACGGGGTCAGCCACTAAGGTTAGTTTCACAACCAGCAAAGGAAAGGGTTCTTTATAGTAAGGGCAGTCAGGATGTGAAATTCACTGCCAGCAAAAGTGGTGATGGCAGATTCACTTGATATGTTTAAGAAAGGTTTAGATACATTTTTAGCAGAAAAGGACATCCAAGGTTACCAGGACCGCTAATTTAAATGAATGACAGTAGTGGAGCCAGGGAAAAATAGGATGGCCATCTTGGGGCAGCAGGAA
>WWET01001053.1:355990-388775 GCA_011038615.1 Limnodynastes dumerilii
AAAAAATATCATAATGAATTAACTCCTGGTATACATAATGTACCTTCCTTTTGGTGTACCGATTGGGAGTGAAATTGACTAAACAAATATGACTAAATATGCCCAGCAACAACAGTCTTGTGTTTACAAATCCTTTAGCACACTTTAAAGGGGAAGAAAATGGAGTAATGCAGCCCCAAAAGCCCATAGGAAATATATCACAATACGGTTTCAAATCAGCACAAATTTAACAGACTAGCTCTGATAGCTTCAAGATTGATAGCCTAACTGAAAGGAAAAAAGCATACACTTGGCAGTACCAGGTGGTGTTCTCAGCAAGTGAGAGTTAAAGATAAATTGAAGGCATATGGCTTAAGCTGTTGCTGTCCTACAGCCTAATTTATTACTGATGCAGTGGGAACTAAGAGACAAATAAAAGGAATAGACAACGATCTGAGGGCAATGTGGTAGTCGTACATTTTAAGATCAAGTCACAATAATAAACTGCCTCTAGTAACGGCATATAAACAGGCAAACAAAACCACAGAGCATTAAATTGGAAGCCAAATCGTTTATATAGGTTACCACCATTTGATAAGACCTATTACTCAGACAATTTATGTTAATGTGCATGGGTACCATTCTTAAGCTGTCATTTATCAAGCTCAAATCTCTGCAATGGATAAAGAATTGGTGAAGCAGTCAGCTCATGCTAATATGTGATTGATGGGATTAATGCCCCGAAAATACTGGAGGCAAAGTTTATTAGAAATGTCAAATTCAAATGAGGTCCCCAAAAGGATTGTTAATAGGTACCCATTATGCATTTATTGATGACATCATCACAACCAGTGACAATAGTCAACTTGTATACACTTTTAAGACTAAGTTTAGACACTTAAGAAAAAATGCCTTAAGCTCTGATATAACATAATATTATTCAGCATTTAGTTCTGTGGTTTATTACACATTTTGTATATTTGATAACACAAGACAAACCCTTGGTGGAACTTCAACTGATTTCCACAAAAATGGCTTCTGTTTCCAATCTATATAAACAATGTTTGATCATCACAACAAAATGATAAAAAAAAAAAACTGCTGTACAAATGGACAAATAAAATTAGAGTAAAGGGTATGTATCATCATTTTTCTAATTTAAAAAAGGAGCTTCCTCTTGCCAAATCATATCATAAATTATGTAAAACTGAGAGATAAAGGGGACATTTCCATAGGAAGTATTTCTAATTAATCTCAATTTCCATTTTTCCGCAAGGAAACAATGGTAAGAAAATTAGGAATAAATCCTATAAAGGCAATAACCATGAAGACCTTCAAATGCAGAAAATTATTTCATGGGCTAGTGAAAATACTTTTCCTTTCTAGCTCTAAGACATAAACATAGTCCTTTAAAGAGATAAAGGAAATGGAATTGACAACTGAAGCCAAGTTTTAAGACAAATGTATGCAATGGAATACAGATGCTCTGAACTATAAATCTACAGTAAAAACATAATAAAACATGAAACAGTAAGAACAAGTTTCATGTATAATGTAATACACAGTTTGCAGTCATTATATTTATTGCTGTATGCTGCCCCATTTTTATAATATTTACTGGAACTGAATATATGCTTATAATATATCACATCAACTAGCCTTACAGATCTGGATATGTGACATTAACAAAACAAGTCTGTTCTGAACCAGTTTCGCTAAAAAGAGAGATCCTTTACCATATGAGTTAACTTTACTGAGATGGGTTAAGGGTATAAAGCTATTAAACATTGATAAAGGCTTACTTTGAACTATTTGAAGTCTGACCATCTCTTGCCTTAGATTGCTTCCAAGGATGGAGTGCAGTAAGAACTTCAATAATTACCTAGTTATTCCAAGGTGTTAAAAGTTTTCATTATTCACAGGTTTACAAAAAGCCAACAATTTATACAGAAATTACACTCAAAACCTTTTATTGTGCTGTTTGTGAGATGCTATGCTGTGACAAATAGAGTATGGTAAAGTCTATATCCATAAAACTACTTCTATGACTGGATCCAGAGATTGAATATAACAGGGGAGAGTCAAATTGATTTTATTCTTTGACTGCAGGAAGAATACTTTTGATTTTGCACATAGATACTGATCAGATGTAACTTTCCATCTGATTTCCACTTATTTTCAAGGTATTGATTTCGTATATTTTTTTTCTAAAGTGGAATAATGTAACTACTACTCTATATTACAGAAATGTTAAGCTAAGTCATCTTAAAAAATAAATAAAATAAAAATAAAACAAATTATTGCTATATACTTAGATAGGTATATAAAAACATTTTATGATAAAAAAAATAAAATTTAATACATTAAATCAAATACTATTAAGGCAAAATACTATGTATGGTTTGTACATTTGTATACATTTAGATACATTTATCACAATGGTTTCAGCCATCTGGAGTTAGGGAACCCTTTTGGTACTTAGCAATGATAAAATCTGCCCTTTGATGGTACTGGTGTGTGTAGCAAGGCGATCACAAGTTATAGTAGCTGGCTGACTTTTAGATAATACAAAACAGTTCAAGAGTGCAACAATCATAAGCGGCAATAGCTGGTTTAATCATTGCGCCTTCACCTTCACTTGTGATAGGCAAGTCTTGCATTATCATATTACAGAAAAGCATCACGTTTTATATTTAGATGTGTCCATGGTGCTGAAATATCTAACAGGCTATACAGAATCTATAGCTGCATCACTGAAAATGTTCAAAATTACTAGACTGTTGCTAATAACCAAATAAAAAGGATGCATTTTTACATGTGATCTGATCTCTAAATATAAGCAATGACATTGACACACACCAAATATAATAATATACTTTACAGAAAAAACACTTTATATATTTCAGTTTTATATCTTGTAGATGGAGGAATCCCTATGTTAGGAGTTCTCAATTGTGGTGCAGTCTTACAGTTCACACTATTCATTGTCTATTTGTGATGGTGAGGATGGACTTGGCTGCAGGAAATTGGCAGGTTGTGGCCCTATGGACAAGTGCACAGACACAAAGACGGTGAGGCAGATTGGAGATGAGCAGTAGTAGTGGTTACAAGTAGCGGAGTCATTGCTACAGAAGCTTGATACAATAACAGGGCGGGAGCTGGAACCAGGATACACAGCAGTGCAGAAACCAGAGATGCTGGAACACTTTAGCTGGACAGCTGGAAAGAGGTGCAACCGAAAATACCAGTGATGTCTTTCATTTTTATGGGTTACTCTGAAGGGGTGTTGGTCCCCGGTAAGAATGGCCCTATTTTGATAGGGTCATTTTCTCCCAGCCAGTTCAAAACTCAATGAGGCATAGCAATCGATCCCCAGAGCACTGAATACGGTGCTCCGAAAGGTAAGTATTGAAACTAACCCCAACCCTTCCCCTAATTCTGACCCTAACCCTCCCCTTCTCTGCAGACTGACCCTAACCCTCCCTTCTCCACAGACTGACCCTAACACACCATTATCCACAGCCTGACCCTAACCCTGCCTTCACCGCAGCCTGACCCTAACTTTTCCTTCCCCACAGCCTGACCCTAAGCAACCATTCCCCACAGGTTACTCACCTTTCTGGTGGTCCGGTGAAGCGCCAGGTGCTGCGGCTGCCGTGGCGGCGTTTCTGAAATTGAATGAGTGAGTATGCCAATTGGAATACTCATCCATTATAAAAAAAAAATTCTAAAATAGATGGCTATTAGGAATAAGGACAGCCAAAAAGGAACTTTCGGCTGTCCCTATTTTACGATACCCGGACTCCCACTGCTCTGAAGGTCTGTGCTGGAGATGATGTTGCCCAGTAAGGGCATCTGGGATTGTTTGAAGCTACACTTCTCCAGTTTAGTGTAAAGATTGTTCTGCCTGAGGCGGGGTAGTTCTTCAGATACTTGGGTCTGGTGGGTTTCTAAGTCAGGGAAGAAAATGAGGATATCATCCAAGTAGAGTACCATGTACATGAATAGGATGTTTCGGAAGATCTCATTAATGAAGCTTTAAAACAATTATTACATAATCAGCATGATAGGGTACTCGTAGTGGCCACCCCTGGTGTTGGATACTGATAGGATTGTAAGCCCACCGCAGGTCTAGCTTAGTGTACACAGTAGCCCCCTTGACACGGTCAAAGAGTTCAGAAATCAAGGGTAAAGGGTAGCGGTTTTTAATAGCAATTTCATTAAGACCCCTATAGTCAATAAAGGAGCACAGCTCTCTTTTCTTAAAAAAAGAAACCTGCAATGGCAGACACAACCAAGGATGCTTCCAGAAACTTGATGCGTATAGCCAATTTTGCCCTTGGTTTCTGAAGACAGAAAGTTACCAGCAGCCTCAGAGTCCACAAAAGCAGTTAGCACCAGAGACTGTTTGGCATGAACCAAGGTTACCGGCATAAACAGAAGTTCAATAAAATATTCAAAGGCTACAGGGAGCTGTAAAGCAGATCCTAGCTGTTTCTCCCTGGGAGCACTAGGAATAAGCATTTCCCAGACACATTGGGCAAAAGGCACGGTAATGCCCACAAACTGCGTATTACACATATAGGGCCAGATCCAGACCTACATTTAGTTTACGTTTCAACGCATAGCGTATTTACGCTTTCGTAATTACTATGCACTCCCCTAGGCACTCTCCTAGGTCGTTCGTATTTTTGCAGTTTTACGCTTGCCGAACCCTACCCTAACTTTTCCAAGCGTAACTTCTGTCGGCCGTAACGGTTGAACATACTTACGCACCTAAACACGCCCACACTGTACAATTTAAATGCCTCACCCCGTCTCTGAAGCGTAATTACGGGTGTCGTATGGCTGGCACGCCCCTTCGTTCGTAGTTACGCTGTTGATCATAGTCTCGTATTTACGTTCAGAGTTTCTGGTCGTAACATCTGCCGTGCGAATGCACAGAACATGCAAAACAGCGTTTTTACGACTACGGTAAGCGTAAATACGCTAGGTCTGGATCTGGCCCATATATTATATTGTCGGCTTCTTGCCAGCTCCTGCGGGGACAGGCAAAAATGTCTCAGTTGCACAGGCTCCTCGGTAAGTGTTGGAGGAGACATGGCAGATGACAGAGCATTTGGATGCTGGAAGCGAGGTGCCAGATGAGGAAAGATCTTTCGGTCACAGATGTCAATGCGATTGTACTGTGAAATAAAGGCATTTTGGGTCTCAGAAAGTTCCAGAGCAGCCTGTTTATCTTTTACCCGTTCTGCCAGGCCTTGCCAAAAGGGGATGAGAGCTTATTCATTCCAACTGAGCATGGAAGTCAGTATGCAGAATTATATATAGCATACTGTCCCATGGTGGAGATGACTTGGCACAGCTTGAGGAGAGAGGGAGCAGCTGAAGAAACCCTCTCGGGCTCATAAAATGTTTTTCAACATGACTTTGGAAAAGCAGAATTGTAGTTTATGAGATGATCTTGACTTTCCCAGAGTGGGGAAACCTAGGCCAGGGCTTGGTCAGAAAAGAGTGATATTATGTAGGCAAGCTTGGAGTGGTTAGAAGGTAAGTCTCTCAGAGAGAGCTCAAACCATATGAAGCACTGATTAAGAAAACTCCAACAGGCTTTAGGATCACTGGAGAATTTTGCTGGAGTCAGTAATCACAATCTGAGAGCTGATACAGCGACAGATGGAACGACAGGTGCAGGTTGGGAAGTTAGAGGATTGGTAACAGCGACTGTAATGGCACCTATGTGACCTGGTAGCTGCTGGAGAACTTGCACAATTTGGCTCTGCTCCTGTCCCTGTTTTTCCACAGCCTCACGGAGCTGCTTGATCTCGAATGCAGAATGCCTGATGAGAAGATCTGACATGATGGTTCACAATGCCCGGTCAGAGCAAACTGTTACTTAACAAGCTCAGCACTGGTCTGAAAACACACCAAACCGGACCAGAGATGCAGAGTCTAACCACAAGCCAGGTATTCACCATAGCCCCTGATGGTGAGGATGGACTTGGCTGCAGGCAAGGGGCAGGTTGCGGCCCTCCAGACAAGCGCATAGACACAAAGATGGTAGTGTAGTCACTGCTACCGAGGCTGGATACAATAACAGGACTGGAGCTAGAACCAGGAGACACAGTAATGCAGAAACCAGAGATGCTGAAACACTGGAGCTGGACAGTTGGAAAGAAGTGCAACGGAAGATACCTGCAAGTGGTGACTGGAACAAAATGAGGAACCAGGAAGCCAGAACACACGAGTGAGCTTGAGAACACTAATTAGCAGGCTAAGATTTCCTTTGCTCTGACAGAGGAATGCTGAGAGTGAGATGTTTAAATAAGGCAGCTGCATAAAGAGTCCAAAAAGGGAATGAGCCACCACAACTGTATGGGATAATGCCTGCAGCAAAAGCAAAAACCAGGAAGTGCAAGTCCTGGGGAGAGTCATGTGATCAGAAAGGTAAACAAAATATAACGTAGAATGAAAATAGCAAGAATCGTGGCAGTGTCACACACACGACAATGAGCAGTAGAAAGAATATAAAGCACCTGGAGAAACCCATATAAACACAAAAATACCATAATCACAACGGGCCGGATCCAGACCTGTGTTCAATACACCCAACTGCCGCAAACTGTGCATACGCATGCCAGATGTTCCGCATTGGATCTCCTAGTGTACAGTACTCAGTTCTGTACATTAGGAGATCCATCTGATGGGGCGTTCCATTAAATCTTCATCCGGGGATTGGCATGAAGACTTATCTGAGTGGACGGCGGGAGGAGCTTGTGCACGGATGTGCATGCGGACGGACGAAGATCTGTGTGGAAAACTTAAGGCTTAGGAATGCATAAGTCATCCAAAGATAACATGTGAGAGAGAAGTGACATGGGAGTTCATTTCCCTCTCACATGCGGACATTCAGACTTCCGTGCATGTTCTGTACAGAATTGGGTCCAATGACTGTATAAGGCCCAGCTGTTCTCATATTGGGAAGAGTAAGTAACTATGGCCCGGATTCACACCACCGGACGTATTGCTCATACGTCCGTATTTTACCGATATTTGCTTCTGTGCACGTAGTAACTTTTTAATGTAATCTACGTATCGTTTTGTTACGTAGATTGCGTATGTGCGGTCTTAAAAAAAGTTACCACGCATGCGCAGAAGCAAATATTGGTAAAATACAGACATATGAGCAATACGTCCGATGATGTGAATCCGGGCCTATAACTATAATAACTGTCAGTTGCCTCCTTCCTCATAGCAAAAGCTCATACAATTATAGGAATACAAACAAAGAAACATATATTTCCTTAAGGAATGTCAAATGACCAAGCAAGCAGACAAAACAATTTTATCTTGCCATCGACATAACATTTCCACAGAAATGTAAGGGGAAAAAAAAAAAAAAGAAAAAAGAAATTAACCCATCTTTCTGAAGGATAATCCTTTTGAAAAGGCTTCTATGTGCTATTGATTTTTAATGCCATGACATGCAATTAAGCATAATAGCCAATTTTCTAACAGGCATCGCAATTCCTATATACAGCGGAATACTAAATTATCTTATGTAACATCTGAAATTTAAAATTAACACATTGGTTGAGGTTTTGTTTTCTTTAAACTAAAGACTAAAAGAGAACTGGCACGAACAATCAATGAAGCAAACTGTGAACAACTTAATGCCGCTCACAAATGAAATAAAGTAAACCAATTAACACACTTATGGATGTGATCTGCTTAGTTAAATTCTTTATGCATGTCCCTAAATAACATTTGCTGCCATAGAATGATGACAAAAAAAAAGGAGAAAAAAGAAAGAAAAAGTAGTAAGAATAATTAAGATTTATGTCGTTTGCTAAAGAAAAAGAAGAACAATAGGATGGCAGGTTATCTAAAAACAAGTAAAAGTGTCAGGATTTGCATTGTGCCTTGCAAAGTATGTAACACATTATAGCCAGAATATAATAAAACATCCTATAATTAGAGGTCAACAATAGAAAAAAAAAAACGAATGTGCTAAAATGGGAAGGATTTATTTTGCCTTTAATTCAAAGTAACCAATCTCATTATGGCTTAGAATTATAATGAAAAAAAGATCTTACAATTTACTTAACACCCATCCCGAGCTTTGACACCCCAATTCCAAATGAATCTGTAAAGTCTTTCTTCTTGTGCCTAAGCCTTCACGCTCCTTCTTTGTACAATGTAATTTCTTTCTTGAAAGATCTTTCTTTTGAACATCAAAATAGTGGATATATAAAATATGTATAATGCTTCATGGGTAATTTATTATTGTACATTAGAATTCTGACCTTTTGTCTAGTATAAATGTCAGAAAGATCAGTATGAAAACTTACACCAGCCCTGCTGCGGAATTATAACAGATGTGGCATTAGCAATACAGAGAACACAGAAACCTCTGTCTTGCTTTATCTTTCAGGTGGCATTATGGTCATAATAAATAGCACGGGTGTTGTCATATTACCTTCATTAAAGCCTTCATATCTTTTGCTTTTTTTAACTTATAACAATGTCACGGGATGACACTCTTACTTAAACTATCACACTAGATCAGACAGTTGCTGTGTTTTGTTGAAAGCAAAAGTTTGTGAATTTTCTTTTAATCAAAGAATTAGGTTTCAAATGTATCTCATTGTCAAAAATATCTTTGATGAGTCACTCCTCTCATGTTTGCCTCCAGTTACCCCCTCAGTCTTGCTTTTCTGTGCAAGGTTTATTTTGAAGATATGTATTCTTTAAATTGTTGCTGATGTGTGTTCCTGCTGTTTGACCAGTTACTAATGCTGAATTATCCTTGAATATAGCTACTCTTGTTTTCACACACACTGTGTCTAGTCATTATACTGCAATCCTATCTTAAAAATGACTGTATATCTTTGTACTTGACTTTGATCTTTAATCTAAGGCTAAAAGAGCCTACTACTGTACACATTTCATGTATTACACTTTACAAATGAAATTAAATGTAATATTTATAAGATTTTTAAAAATGATAGCACAGAAGCAAGATAATGGATCTGTTATGTGGGAATGCATAGCTATTATTGTTTTTCTACTGTGACTTGGCTTAGTAATTTGACTTTGCATTGACTGCTGTCTGTCTGTTTGACCTTTACCTATGGATTTAATTTTGAATTTGATTGCCACCTGTTGCTGTCAGTACTGATCTTTGGCTTTCCTGAGCCATTATATTCCACCGTTTGTCCCTTCACTTTCTGGCCCGTATTTAGACCACCAGATGTATTGCATATACGTCCGGTGTTTACCGTACTTTGATACTGCGCAGTAATTTGTTTACGTAGATTGCGTATATGCGGTCTTTAAGACTTTTAAAAAGTTAAGGCAGGGTTTGGGATAGTAAAATGGTAAAAGTATGTATGAGTAAGGGGAGTGCATAGAAAATATGCAAGCGTAAATACGCTACACGATTTAATGTAACAAGCACTTAGATCTGGATCTATCCCTATATGGTATAGCTGTCACTAGGATAATGTCTGTATGGTATGGCTGTCAATAAGATATATTGTATACTGCATTGTGTAGCAGTCTCAAGGACGCCGTGTTTATTGTATGATGGTCATAAGAGAACAGTGTGTATTGTAGGGTGGTCACTAAAATGCAGTCTGTATTGTATAGTGGTGAGTATGTATAGTATGGCAGTCACTTGGATGCAGTGGGAATTGTATAGCTGAGACTAGGATGCTGTTTGTATTGTTTAGTAGGGGCTAGGATTTGATTTCTTTTATTCTGGTTACTAGAATGTGTTTTGTATTATATGGATACTGTAATGTAGGATGGTTACTAGTAAAACAAAATAAAATTATGTGTCGGAGGATTCAGCTTAGCCCTCAGTAGAGCAGTGCAAGCGAGGAGCTCTGCGGTGGAAACAGATGTCTGTATCCAGTCCAGTACTATCGCAAAGTTTCGCACTACCCCCATCCGGCTACTTTTTAATACCACCATGCTGGCAACATTTTCTAAGGGAGAATCTTTGCCAGATGTATTCCCGTTAGTCTTCACAGATTTTTAATTCCAAGTAACCAAAAAATAATATTATTATGCATTAGTTAAGGACTGTTGGACCGGATTCTCAACTACGTGTTTTTCAAGTTGCGTGATGATTTCTAAGTGCTGCGCTAATGTGCACGTGTACAGTGTTCTCCACAGAAAATTTTGTCGGCTGGGTGGTATTAAATAGTAGCTGGGTGGGGGCAGGGTGATATTTGCAAAAATAATACTTGACAAGGCCACAAACATCCGTTCCCACTGCGGAGCTCCTCGCTGCTGCTGCACTACTGGGAACTAATCTTTTGAGACATCAGAATCTGCCTTTCTTTAACTATTTGTTCTGTTGGTTGTGATCTACTGGTGGATGCAATGAGACAGGGCCGGTGCTGAGGTGTTCAACACCCCCCTGCAAACTATAAATGTAACATTTAACACCAGTAACCACTCTATATTACAGTATCCATGTGAGCATTATAAAATACTGAACACATTCTTATAACAACAATAAAAGAGAGCAAATCCTAGTCTCTACTATACAATACAAACAGCTTCCTAGTCTCTGCTGTACAATTCCTACTGCATCCAAGTGATTGCCATACAATACTAACCAGTGGTCGAAGTGTAAATTTAGGTGTGGTGGTATAGACATTTAGAAGTGGCGGTATAAAAATATAGAAATAAAAAAAGTGAATGGAGATTTAAAGCTTTTTTATTAAACCAATGGGAGAAGTGAAGGTATGTCATACCCCCGTATACCCCCTCACTTCCAGCCCTGATGATAACTTCATCCTAGTGACCGCCATACAATCCACACTACATCCTAGAGACTGCAGAACAATACAGACTAGAATTTAGGGCCATACCATACAGACATTATCGTAGTGACCCCAACCTATCTTTTTAAAACCTCTCATATAATGGCTTTACTCCTTTGTGTGTGGTCAGGTCTGGCCGAGTGGTAAGCTAAAATAGCCAGGTGGAGCACCCAGCTAAAAGGCCCTGGGGAGAACACTGGTGTAGTATATATTTTACGCCATCTACGTAGTGTTTCGTTAAGTAGATTGCATATATGCGGTCTTTTAAGATCGCATGTACGCAATCTACATAATAAATTGCTACGTAGATAGCATAAAATATTTACTATGCATGCGCATTAGCGCAGCACTTAGAAATCGGCACGCAACTTGAAAAACACGTAGTTGAGAATCCGGTCCTGTATCTGATATTGCACAGAGTCAGAAATCTCATTGCTGGACCCTACCTCACTATTTCTGATACATCCCCATATGAAAAGTAGTACTAAAACCTTTCCACTCAAAGTGTTGGATATTTGGAATTGTTGGTTTTAAGTTCATTTCACAGCATACAAATAGTGTGCATGTAAACATCACAAATGCATCAAATTTTTGGCATTCTGGATTTAGATCTTAAGACTTTATACAGCTTTCTAATTGTTAGTCTAGGTAAGCCAGTACACAGTGCACAAGTAAACTACAGGGAATGTCGCAAACCACTATCAGGAGAGTAACAAAAAGTGATTCATGACAATTAGTTAAAGGCTCCACCCAAAAACTCTAGATAAAATTCTGCCACATGGGTTTTGTGTTTTGCTTAAAAGGTGTCAATGTTGTAAAATGTTGTAAAAGTGTTCCCACTGAACAATGGTAACAGTTTATTTCTTCCTAAACTTATCCAGTGGTCACTATTATTATGAATGGAGAGCTGTAAAGCTCCTCTGCCTGGTTATATACTTCATATATTTAAAAGATATATTTCCTCCTCCTATCTTTGCTCTATACCTTAATGTTTTAATCCTTTAGTCTTTCTGTGTATGTTTTGTGATGCTAGCCTTGTAGGCTCTTTATGATCTACAGATGTAAGCACAGTTAACTTTCATGTACTTCATGGGCTTATAATCATCTAACCAGAGTCCTATTTGTAATAGGTTAAAATAAAGCAAGTAAACAAATTAGATGTTCAATAACATATTAGCAGTAATTTAAAACAAGTTTTACAAGGTATAACAAACAAACCTGACCATAATTTATGACTGTGCGGGAGAAATAGATGAAGCCTTTTATGGTCATAAGTAGACCAAGGGCCAAGTGATGCTCAACTGTGCCCCAAAATTTAGAGTAGAACCAGTTCTTTACTTGTCAAACTCCACATAAATAAGAGAGAAAAACAGCATTGCCGCCAAACTTTATTGAATAATTGGAGGAAGGTTCCCTTTAGCCTATCTGTGTCAGCTGGGCACTATCCTCAAATTGGGGCATCTGTTGGTTATACAAAGGCCAGTCCATATGATGGCCCGGATTCAGAGTTGCACTTCCTTCTTTTTTTCAGACGGAAAAAAAAAATGAGAACTGCGCATTCTCACATCGAGAGCGAGCACAGAAAGACGGGCACAAGTGTGTCCATCCATCTTTGTCTGCATCCGACAGCCCTGCACCTGTGGAACTGAGAGTTCCATAATATTTAAATGAGAAAAGGAGTGTTTTTCTCATAAAAAAACAGTTAAAAAAAACACCTAACACTACACATGTATAAACTCCTTTCCCCCCAATAAATACAAACAACAAATAATATTGGCCCTACAGGGCATGCTGGTTCTTGTAGTACTACAAACACCAGCATGCCTGAGAATTCCAGGGCATGCTGGTGCTTGGAGAATCACAAACACCAGCATGCCCTGGCATCTAGGGACCGCCATTCTATAGTTAAAAAAAAAATACAGTAGAAATATTAAAAAAGCCACTTACCTGCTCTGCTGGGGTCCAGTCTTGTAATCTTTTAATCCTGGGGGGGTTTTGGCAAAAAAAAACAAAAAAAAACATGTAAGGACATCCATGCGCTAATGACAGTTCAACTGTCATTGGGGCATATTTATACCCTTGGCCAGCGCGGGAAATTATATTACTAAAGTGAGTAGATATTCCACTATGTAGTGGCATTTTGTACACTTAGGGCCTGATCCAGACCTACGGGCGTCTTACGGCCGCCCGAGGTCTGTATGGGCGTCATCGTAACGGGGTGTGCACGCGTCCAGATTTCTACCCTAACTATTACGATCAGCTTGTTATGGGGCTTCCTCCGCCCCATTCCCTAATTTGCATGCCTATTTCCGCCTTGATGGTGGAGATACGGCATATGTAAAGGGGAGGGGAAGCCCCTTTTTAGTAACGGACGGCGGCCGTAACTATACGCCGGCCATTACACCGCCGTATGAAGGTTGTGCGCATGCGCACAACCTTCAAAACAGTGAAATTACGGCCGAGCCGGCCGTAATTCTCTGGGTGGCCATAGGTCTGAATCAGGCCCGATGTGCAAGTTAAGAGATAAGAAATACTCTCTGAATGGGATTATTAAACTAGCCTATTATGAAACTGGCTTTTAATAATGTAATTACAATAGATTACATTAGATCTAAAGTATCAAATGTCAAGCTTTATCCTATTTTCTTATTATTAATACCACATAAGATTTACCAAAATATGTTTTTTTTTTAGCTTCTTTCAACAAAATTAACCCAAGTATAAATTATACCACGATCAGAATTCCAAAGTTGAAAATGCTGGGATTTTAGCCAGGGTGTAGAGCCGGGGAAATTTGTGGGGCTGTTAAAAAAGGACCATTCAGACTGAGCTGAAAACACTGGCTTTTTTGATGAAAAAGCCGGCGGCAGTGAAAAAACCGGCTTCTTAAGTCAGTGTGAACACTCAACCCGGCTACTGAAAGTCGGTGTTCAGAAGGGTTTTAGCCGGCTCTGAACACCGGCTTTCAGTTGCCGGCTTGAGCGTTCACACTGACTTAAGAAGCCGGCTTTTTCACTTCAGCAGGCTTTTTCACTTCAGCCGGCTTTTTCATCAAAAAAGTCGGTGTTTTTGGCAATCTGAACGTGGTATTAGTCATCTTTACAAACTGCAGGGCACAAATCAACAAATATGAGTTATCTTGGCTTGTCCTTATTT
This sequence comes from Limnodynastes dumerilii, assembly GCA_011038615.1. Classification (NCBI taxonomy): domain Eukaryota; kingdom Metazoa; phylum Chordata; class Amphibia; order Anura; family Limnodynastidae; genus Limnodynastes; species Limnodynastes dumerilii. Next base: position 369,964 of record WWET01001053.1, read on the forward strand.
TAATTATTATTTGTTTTACAATTAAAAAAATAGGTCAACAAAACTGTGATATTTGTGACATATGAAAAAAATGATCTTATATAAATAAAACTTTAACACTCAAACAGCAGTGTCATTCAGATAATTAAATACACATTCACAGCAGATCTTGTTCTGAGAGGTATTGGATTCTATTCATAATTCTACAGTCTTTTGGGGTCAGTATAGTAACACTGTGTAGACTAGCCAGATATAATAACATGTTTCCTGTAATTTGGTCTGCAAAACAGCTGTACTCCATCTGCCATCCACTGTGAAATGAACACATAAAGAAATTCTGCACCGTACAAAACCAATTTTCAGATTTCATTATAAATAAACACACAAACTTGAAACAGATATGCAGTTGTAATAGATACTAAGTGGCATATTCCATTACTAGTACAGAAAGAATACAGAACCATAAGCCAATACTGCATTTTAAATAATGTAGCTTCCATATTTCACATATTTCCTCCACAAAACATGTAATTTCCTAAAAATTTTTTTTTTTTGGTAATATACTGATTTTTGGACACTAGAATACAAAATAGAAATCCATCATTATCCAGCATAAAGTCATCAAAACAAAGATATTTTTCTAGATTATTTATAAGGCCATATTTGTGGTTCACTGGTGTGAACGGCCCTTTCTCGATAGATTCCCAACCCTTACCCTAATCCTAACCCTCCCCTTCCATTACCCTAACCCTCCACTTCCATTATACTATCTTGTCCGCAGCCTGACCCTATGTCTCACTTTCCCACAGCCTAACCCTAAGACTCCTTTCCTCACAGCCTAACCCTAAGACTCCCTTCCCTGAACCTAAGTCTCAGACTCCCTTCCCCTCGCCGCATCCTAACCCTAAGACTCTTGTCCCCGCAACCTAATCCTAAAACTTCTCTAACCCTTATGCTAACCCTATAATACTCTAGTTGGGTCTGTTACGGTGTCCTGGCGGAAGTTTCAGATTTAGTGAATGGGTAAGTATGCTGAAAAATACATTCGGGATACCCATTCAAACAGAAATAGAGGCAGACAAAAATAAGATTTCGACTTCCTGTATTTCTAAAATGGAACTTTTGTTCTGCAGACTGCGTCCCTTTGGTAAGTCAGTATTGATATGACAGAACAAAACTGGACACTCTGTCTGATGACTATGGGTCTGATCCAGATCTGGAAGTCCACATAGAATGCACTCCCCTGTCACTCTCTTCTCTCATGCGGATCTGCATCCGTCCAAACACAGATCAATGCAAAACTGCTTATCGCCATCCCAAAATGTAATTTACATAAACTGCATGCATGCAGAATTAAAATGCCACCCCCATGTGTGGATGTTCGAGCATAAAAATCTGACTTCTGTAGACTAGGAGATTCATAGCATAACATCTGCCCCAGTCATGTACATGTGTTACTTTTTAGGGGACTTACACAAGCCTCAAACATTATTAAATGATGATCAAGCCCTATTTAGTCATAGATAGAATTTTCTAGTGTTAAGGGCTCTTGATTAAATTATTGTCAGAATTAACACCTTTTACAGCTAGTAAAACATGCACCAGTAGAGGAGGATTAATTGCTACAATACAGTGTAGGCAAACAGTTTTCTACAATACAGGCAATACTGAACATAACAGTGAAGTATACAGAAAGTAATAGCCAGGTGCAGATTAGAGAGAAAAAAAACAAAAACAGGATATGGACACAGACAGAGCCACTGTTTGTGGCATCCATCCTTTCCTCACCAATGAAGCTACTAAAACTCTCATCCATTCTTTAGTCATATCACGCCTCGACTACTGTAACTTCCTTCTCATAGGTCTCCCGCTCACTTGTCTTGCACCCCTTCAATCTATACTCACTGCTGCTTCCAGGCTCATCTTCCTCTCACGCTGCTATACATCGGCCTCTCCTTTATGTCAAACCCTCCACTGGCTTCCTGTCTGCTTCAGACCTCTCTTTAAACTCCTTACCCTCATCTTTAAGGCCATCTCCTCATCCTCTGCTCCCTACCTCTCTGCCCTCATCAACATGCACACCCCTTCCCGTCCTCTCAGTTCTGCTAACCAGAGCTGTCTGACCTCTTTACTGATCACCACATCTCACGCCTGTATCCAGGACTTCTCCTGTGCTGCACCTCTGCACTGGAATGCCCTTCCTTCTTCAGTCAGACTCTCCCCCACATTGCAGGTCTTCAAGCGCTCTCTCAAAATGCACCTATTCAGGCTAGCCTACCCATCCTCCATTTATCATCCTCACTGCATCCTTCATCTATCCCTTCTTCTCCTTCCTTCCCCCTATTATTATGTACTATGCTGTCCATCCCTGTCCTTTATGTGTGTTCTGTATATTATGTACTATGCCGTTTATCCCCGTCCTGTATGTCTGTACTGTATATTATTATGTACTATGCTGTCCATCCCTGTCCTGTATGTGTGTTCTGTATATTATGTACTATGCCGTCCATCCCTGTCCTGTATGTCTGTACTGTATATTATTATGTACTATGCTCCCACTTAGTGTGTTAGCTAACACGAGCAGGGCCCTCCATCCTAGTGTTGTTCCTTCCTCCACCGCTTCCCCCTCACTTCATACACTCTTGTCCCCCTCTGCTACCCTTTTACTCCATCCCCACTTAACCTCTCACTGTGCTCTATCCCCTCCTCCCTGATCTTCCAAGCTTGACACCTCACATTTTACCTTGTGTTCTGTACTGGCTTCACTTATTGTATTTTTGTGATATTTTTATATTCATATTGTATTTACTATGTACTGTGCTGTCAATCCCAACTCTGTATGTCTGTACTGTATTTTGTTGTATTTTGTACGGCGCTGCGGACACCTTGTGGTGCCTTATAAATAAACGATAATAATAATAATAATAATAATAACTGTTTGAGAAAAGGAGAAGGAAAATAGGTGTGCTTGTGGCATAGGAGGGCACAAAGGACAGGATCCAGAATGACATAAATCAGCCCATTTACACATTTAGAATGTACCCTGTGCATGTGTGAACATAACTTACGCATCGAAGTCTACTAGGAACAATTTTAAATTATACACAGCAATCTTTCCGGCGACAGATGACCCACCATGCAGCATAGAGTGAGAGTGTGCACATGGTAGGAGGGGGAGGTATATTTATATATTTTGGTTAAGCCCTTACACACGATCCTTCACTATGCACCAGCAGGGACAGGTGCATAAAAGTTAAGGTAGGGTCCAGGGTTTGTATGCACCATATGTGCGAGGGGAGTGAACTACCCTCAGTGTACAAAATAAAGGATCACACTGTCATTGTTTGAGTTACGAGACAAGTGTGCACTTAAATCTGAATCTGCTCCAAAGAGTATGTTAAATAGCTGTGGACAATGTGAACTGAAGAAGCACACAGAACAGAAATATAAAAATAATGTGGTAGATCCAGACCTATGGGCTTGTTACGTTTCACCGCGTAATGTATTTACATATGTTCTATGCACTACCTAACTTTTCAAAGCGTAAGTACTGACGTACGTAATGTATGTAACTGTCTAACCCGGCCCATACTGTCCAATTTAAATGCCTCTCTCCGCCTACAAAACATAACTACAGGTGTCATATGGATGCCCCTGCCCCTTTGTTCGTAGTTACCCTGATGGTACGTATGTTTGGAGTTACGTGGCGTAACAGCTGCCACGCGCATGCACAGTAAAAACAAACCGGCGATTTTACGTCAGAGGCTAGCGTAAAATCGCTCACATACGTAGTTTAGGATCTGGCCCATTGTGTATATTAAAATTTTTTTATAAAAACGCGTCTCTCCTTAAAACCTGCAATATGCAGCAATCATAAATGATGTGTCCAAAGTGCAATATTAACTTAAAAAACCATTACTATACACATAACACTTGCTTAGAGTCTCTTAGACAAATTGTATGCTGTATTTCTATTTATCCTGGTTTAAGGTGACAATATATCAAAGTCAATCAATCTAAATAAAAGTGGTAAGCACTATTTTGTTGCAAACATATCCCGTGGCCTCTTTACAGGCCTTGAAGTAAAGTCTTCTTGTCCCCTAGGCCATACATTTCTGCTAATTAGATCTCCAGTCTGTAGCTTTCAAATGAATTGGAAATTCAAACACCAAATTGGAGATTTATCATAACATTACATTAACAAGCTGTCTTGCTGTGGAAAGTATTTCCACCTGAATAACGATCATAGTGTGGAATTCATTTTACATGATTAAACCTTCTGAAACAGCAGTCAGCACATAAAAGAAACATACCTGTTTAATTCAGATTTCTACAGTACACTTAACATACATTTTATGTTCAGGGTGATACTGTTAATCTCAAATTCGACAATGAAACAGCTAACACCATAATGTCAGCTGCATATTAAATAAAAATACTTACCTTATTCCAGCTACATCTTTACCCATAATGTCCACTGTCTGTGCCTGCACTCTGTCCTGTCTGCTCTCTCTGTATGTCCCTCTGCCTGTCTCCTTCTCTTTTCTCCTGTTCACGCTTTCTCTTCTCTATCTTAATGCGCTCTGTCTTCTTTTCTTATCTCCAATCCTGTATTCCTCAGATTCACTGCTGTCATCTTGTTACACTGCTAGAGAAGTCTGTGTCCTGCTGACCACTGCATCATTCGAAGGTAAAAAATTACTTTTTAATTAGTAACTAGGGTTAAGGTTTAGGTTAGGATTAATGATGAACCCTCTGGGCCCAATCCAGATGTAAAGGCAAATCAGTATGCATCGTGCATGAGATGCATTTGAAAAAAATAGTGCAGGCTACGTGCTATCCAAAGGAGCACACAACAGTGGGCCCGATTCAATTGTTAAAAAATCCTTCGCCGGCGTATTTTTAACGCTTTTTTTATTTTATTTACCGGCGTTATTTTTTTTTCTTATTCAATTATTTTCTAGCGTTAAAAATAAGCCGGTTTTTTAACGATAAAAATCCGCACCGCACGCCGGTCACCTCCTGCTAGCAGCGCTACTGAGGCTATTACCCAGTGCCTGAAGTATCGTGAGAACGTGATTTCAGGCACTGGGTAATAGTCTCTCACTAGCGCCGGTCACCTCCTGCTAGCAGCGCTACTGAGGCTATTACCCAGTGCCTGAAGTATCGTGACAACATGATTTCAGGCACTGGGTAATAGTCTCTCACTAGCGCCGGTCACCTTCTGCTAGCAGGAGGTGATTTGCGGCGTTAACAGAGAGATTTTTTTTTCTCTGGTTATTTTTTTTACCGCTAGCTGCTGTTTTAGCGCAGCGGTAAAAAAATAATTAAATGGGCGAATTGTTATCGCTCAATTGCCGGCGAAGGCATTGTATTTTTACCGACGCAAAGTTTTTGAAAACTTCGCCGGCAATTGAATCGGGCCCAGTGTCTTTTAAATTGCAATCAATCATGGCACATAGCGTTTAGGCACAAAGCAGCTAAGTGGCAAATATATTGCACAAGTGTAGTGTAGCAAAACTTTTCAACACTTCAGTTGAACACAATTAAACAATATGGCCCAGATCCAGAACAATGTCCGTGAGCATAATTACGCCACTGCAGTAGAGTAACTACCTGTTTTAGGCATGTGTGCATGCGCAGGTAAAGTACTTACGTGCTTGAAATAATTACGCTTGATTCACGATTACGTACCTGACCACTTACGTGAACGTAAACGAGTGGGCCGAACTCAAGTATTTAAAAGGCGTGCCACGGAATGCAAATTAATTTAGTGGGCATGAAAACGTAATTACACGGGATCCACAGTTACCCGGTCACCACGTAAATAGTATTTACGCTAGTAAGATTTAAGGCAGGGATCTCTGGATGTAACAGAGGGGGTAGCTAGGGTTGCGAGCCTCGGCACACCTACATAAGCGTAAGTTTCTTAGGTGTGTCCCACTTAGAAGCACCTGTTGTAATTTTTGCAAGTTAATAGATGCTTGGGCAATCTGAAAGTCTTGTTGCTATGAATCCTGCAAATGGTATTTTTTTAAATTTTGTTCAGTTTGAAATTAGTTTTTTTCTAATTTTTTAACATTTATTAGTTTTAAACATAAATATTTTCAATTTAGCAAAATATGAAATGTACATTCATTAACCATGTATATGTTTTATTATTTTATTTTGAAACAATGGACTTGCAAACTTTATATGATGATTAACCTCATAGCCTTTCGTATTCTATTTACTTTACAGCATATTGGTCCCTTTTTTACATTTTTAAGCCTACATTTCCACATCATAAAACTATTTAAAGGCCTATGTTTTTATAGTGGCCAAATTATGGTGTATTAATCTAACAAACACTCCCTGCACAAATACACATATTTTTGTAAATACAAACATAATACCTTTTAAAATTCTTTGAAAAACAAAAATATTTTTATTTTTAAAGCACAAATCATGTTAAACAAACAAATCAAAATGTGATGCATCACTTACATAATTGTTATAATTAAATAAGAAACAACATAAATGAAAAACACAATTAGTTCATTGGTTGTCGCGTTTTTTTTTCTTGGCTGTTTTTTTGCCACCTTTAGTTTGCTCAGGGGCCTTGCCTTTTTATCGTTTTTGGTGGTACAACTTGTACCTCTGGTTTTTGGGATGGTGGAGCTGCCCTCTTTGCCGGGACCGGCCTTGGATGGCAGTTTTGGGCTCTGGTGGTTGTGAAGGAGCAACATGCTCTTGCTCTTCCGCCTCCTCCTGCACCTCCTCCTCAACATCCTCTATTGGAGTGATGGTGCATGGTGGTTGCTGTTGTTCATCACCATGTAAGGAGACGTGTCTTCCAGACGCTGCTCCAGTGCTATGATAATATTACGGAATAAATATAATTTGATTTTAACATACACAAAATTTCATTGTTATAATTAATACCATTATTAATATGCATTACAGATAAATCTAATTATAAATTAATTTTTTCACAGAAATACATGGCTAATGTGTTTTGAGATAATTACTTGCAAATATGTTAAAATATTATTTAATCTTGGATTATCACGTTTAGAATCTTGCTACTAAAATTACCTTTTGGGCCCTCTGACTCTGTGTCAGGGGAATGTGGGGTGGGGGGCATCCATGGTGTCATGGTCCCCTACACCCTCAATCTGTGCAACCTCCTCAATGTCCGTGAAGGACAAGGTCTACAAAATGGGTCCTGCACCTGTCTTGAGGGAGTGTAGGTGTCGTGCTGACATTTTTTTTTTTTTTTTTGGTCTTTTTCTTATCATATCCTGCTATCTGAAATGTTAATAAACCAAAAATTAGCATGTTCATGGGAGTTGGACATGAATCATACTCAACAAACATAATTTTTTTCTCATTGTCATAATTTATCCAGAGGACACATTTGTATCCAAATATTTTTAATTAGGACAATACACATTTTCATAGTGATCTGTACATTTACCTTTTTCTAATTTGGATCATTATCTGAACTTCACATTGAGGATTTTGGTCCTTACAGAATTTCGTGAAGTGGTCATAAATGTCCTGCCAGACAGCATTTCTTAAATAAGCTGCAACCTTCACACCATCTTTGTAGAGCTTGGTCATTACCTGCTCCACCAGATACCGCACCTCTTGGTTAGAAAAGTTGGGTGTTGGATTTTGCCCCTTTGGACCCATAATTGCAGCCGTAAGTACTTACGCACGCGTTTTCATGCACGCGTGACGTCAGTACCAAAATTACTATTGGTCGGCTACGATGTGGGATTAGAATTAAATTCACATCACCTAAAAAATCAGGTTGAAGATTTTACTGAAATGGCCTTGACTTTCATTCACCAATGATCAGTCAAGAACAGCTCATTAAAGATAAACTGGCCAATGGCTGCTAATTGTGTGTTATATCTGATCCTTGGAGGTGTGGTTCTGTGACTTCCAATCGCATACCTTTTTATTGATGTGCGTCTGTCACCATATTAGATTTGCAGCATTGAATCATGGCTGCACGCGCAAACCCTTTTTCACATTGTGAATTGATGATTCTTGTCCGTGAAATGGACACATTTGATCCTGCCCTGCCCCACAATAATGTGGCCATTAGGCAAGCCTACCAGTGGGTGCAGGGTAGGATCTTACAGCGGTGCAGGGTTCGGCGGCAGATCGACCAGTTAATGCGGAGGTGGTCGGACCTCTGCAGGCGGCAACCTTATTTGCTGGCCCAGATTTGACATGCCATTGTTCGCCATGAACGCCGTAAATACTTACTAAAGTTTATTCTAAATAATAATACCAATGTTTGTGTATTTTCTATGAACTTGTGCTTGCTTTTTGTTTGAAATTAGCAAATCAGGTTTGTATAATGTCAGCTACATTAATCAAGTTTAATGCTATTCTAGTTTAATTTAATCATGTGTTGCTTTTATGTAATAGGACATGTCCATCTCTAAATTTCAAGCATCTAATATTTGCTGATCTAAATATGGATGCTGTACTATGAATGAAAACATATTTGAAGTGATGGGTTCATATAGCATTTTTTAGGCACTAGGCGTTATTTTAATGTTATATCTGGGTGATTTTTTATTTTTGTATTTCTACAAACAAAGAAAAAGCTTACATACATGTTATATGCATATTTGTAAAGGAGTCATGTTTATAACAAGTAATTTAGTATGTAATTTAGTATCCATGTATTTTAGACCGCATATACACAATCTACGTATCGAAATGATACGCAGATTACGTACAATAGCTACTACGCATGCGCAGTAGCTATTGTTCATTAAATTGCGTCCGTCTATGGAAGACGGACGTAGTTCTGGATCTGGCCCCATGTCAGATAAAAGAAAGATTTGGCATTTTAGAGGTGGCAAGTTAACAGTTATCTTTCAGAACATCTTAGTTCCATACGACACCCATAGGGCCTGATACTAATGTTAGGTGACTTATAAAAGTCATTGTGTAAGTCAACCCTAACGTTAAGTGTGTTAGATGTTAAGCTGTGGATCTCCTTGCTCATGGAATGCAATGCAATGCAAGAAGATCCATACGACAGGGCATTCCATGCCCTCCACATGTCTAAAACCCCAAGAGGGGCAGGGCTAGGAACACTAAAGAGGCATTGTGGATGGAACACAGATTCATGTGGATAACTTAAGGAAGGTTTATGAATGTATATTTTGCACTTGCCTCTCCCTGTATATTTCCAGACCTCCGTATGTAAAGAACACATGCAGGGGTCTGGATATGGGTCATCTTGATTAGGACGATACCTGCAAAGATACTTATTTCACTTTTTTCTCATGATTCAGAATGTGTCAAAATTAGCATAAATTTACTCAAAAACATTTTTCTAACCTTTTTGCTCTTCCATATATAACACTTATATAACATTTATTACATATTATATTATACAATTCCTTGATTTACAGTCACATACTGTGTTAGCATTAGTATCCAAAGCCTGGCTATATAGCAAATTATTTATGAAGAGAATTGTTCCAGTTCATATAAGTTAGTCATATGCTCATGGTAGGCACTAGGCACTTCCCCTGATTGTACTTACTTTTGTCGTTTTACGCTGAGCAAACCCTACCCTAACTTTTCCATGCGCAGCTCCTTGAGTAGTTATGACGCTTAGCACGCACCATATTGTACAATTAAAATGGCTCACCCTGCCCTCGGTGCGTATTTACAGCTTTCGTATGGCAGGCACGCCCCTCGAGCGTAGTAATGAAGCTGGTGTGCTCAAGGCCCATACGCTCAGATTTTCGTAGCGTAACACGAGTTTAACATCTGCCCCGAGCATGCGCAGTAAGTACAAATGTCCATGTTTACGCTTACGAGCGGCAGAGAGGTTTCTAGAGAGGCGGCATCCAAGAACCTTAATCCTAAACACTAGATATAAAGCCTTCCAAAAACAAAAAGGAGTCACTCATATAGTGATGAAAACAACAAGAAGCCAAAGCCAGATACACAAATAGTCAATTTTATTACACAATTTAATACAAACTCTCAATAGATCAACAGGAAAAAAAAACAACAACAATGAACCATCTTATTAAATTATTTTAGTAATATTAACCCTTAACACTTTTAATTGTAATGAGTGTTTTATAATAGACACAAAGGACCATATTCACAGATCCGTTTTCACGTGGAATCGCGTTCGTATTTTTAGGTTCAGATGAACTGCACATGCGTAGTAACTTTATTTACACAAGCTCGTGGAATATACGCACGTAAGTGTTTTAGGCACAGACATGTGAATGGCACTTGGGTACATACGTAGGGAGGGGCGGGGTTGAAATATGTACCTGAAAAATTACGTGAGACAGGGTGGGGAGATGCATTTAAATGGGCATTGGAGGGTGTGATTAGATAGATATGCATGTTCGTACCTTGATGTATGAATACACTTAGACACAAGGGTGCCCCATGGAACTCGTAAGTCCATGAAAACCCGTCAGTGTGAGGGGAGTGTCTTGGGTGTTGCCTTGCTACGTGCATGCGTATAACTGCGAACTTTTTTAAATGGATCTCTGCAAATGGCACAAAAACTTTATTTATGGGTTAAGATCGCCAATAAAAATAAAAGACAAGAAACAACATCATGTGCAACACTGCATACATCTAACCTCATAACTTGCAGCTGTGGCTACCTTTACTGTATGTAGGTAAAACAAAGAGACAATTAAAGATTCATATACAGGAGCATGTTTACAATATAAAGAACAACGTAAAGACGTTTCATGAACAAGCACAATTCTAAAATAGAAGATTTACTGTTCAGGGACATAGAAAAGGGCGACCTAGGGAGGAGGAGACAGAGACCTATTGTTACAAAAGAGTAGGAAAAGAGAAACTTAGCGCAAAAAAAATTCTGCTGCTTTGAGTATACACCAAGGGGGTCCCAGCCCCTTATAAAAACTGTAAAGAAAGTTATATGGTGTAAATTCTATCAGCGTTGAATTTCCACAGTGGGAAGTGTCAGTAAGATATTAATTAATAAATAAAACCTAGTTGCAGGTAAGTAGATTCCAAGGGTAGGTTGAGAGTAGTAGTAGTAGTGATGATGATGGAAGTACTTCTTGAATATACCTGTGCACCTCACCCCCAATGGGGGATATATATGGGAGACACAATAAAATACAAAAAATATTTATTAACAAATGCACTACAAAACAACCTTTAAAATGGAACAGGAGTTCCTACCAGGAGATGTTGAAACACAGGGGGGCACAGGTGGGAAGCCGAATCCGGTGTTGGAAAAAGGGTACCCGAAAGGATATGGCTGCCGACAAGTCCCGTCTCTGGTCCTGGTGAGAATCCTCCGTCCCGCTTGTGCCGCTGACCTACGCGTTTCAGACCCTCCCTGGGTCCTTTCACAAAGGTCTAAAAGACCGCATATACGCAATCTACGTATCGAAACGATACGCAGATTAAGTACAATAGCTACTATGCATGCGCAGTAGCTATTGTTCATTGAATTACGTCCGTCTATGGAAGACGGACGTAGTTCTGGATCTACCCCATTGTCTCTTTCTGCAAAAAATAAACATTGCAGTTCCACATTATTAATAAAAATGAATCACTGAGCAGAAAAGCAGTGGTAAATAACCCCCCTTTCCCCACAGACAAAGTTGTAAACATTGTAGTACAATGTTGAAAAAAATTACAAATTGTAACTATCCAAACTCTATTGTGATATTTATGCATATTAGATACCAAGTCATACTTAAAAAAGGCAAAATTACAAAACTGTAAATTGGTGAAAGCAGAAAAAGTTTAAAGCGCTCAACTCTAATCTCCCTTGGTCCAGTGTCCCTGGAACGGGGATTCCTAGTTTCCCCATGTGAATAATTAGATATAAATAAATCCAGGAAGGTATCCTCAATGTAATAGGTGGTACCTAGAACAGAAGATACCGATATGCAGGGAGAGAATATAAGAGCTTTCAGTCTAGACAATTTTATTTATACTGAGATTTTTTATGTGTATAATACCTGTAATTCCATCAGAAATTGATGATCCCTTGTGACATGTTTATTATGAAATACTTTGATTAATTGAAAACCATGTGTATATAATCTATGAAGATGCTAGATCTATGTAGAAAGTGCTGATTTTACTATATTTTAAGTACATTTTTAGGAAATCTTAAATAATATTTTTAGACTATATAAATTTTAAGCTTTCCTAATTCAAATTTGTTACATGCCAATACCATGCAGCTCAGTTAATATGCTCTTAATTGGCCTCAATCTTCACAAAAATTTTGTAATCAACACAATGTGTGCTTTCAATTTTATAAACTTTATAAACCCAGTATACAACACGCAAGGAGTTACAATAGAAAGACCGATCTGTATAGTGTGTAAGGGCTGAAAAACGCCTTTACTGTACTATATAAAGACCCTCCATACACACACCTAGGGTATGCAATGTCTCGTCATCATTGGAAAAACTTCCAGCGACGATCCAGTCTTTTGAGGGCTCAGCACAGTTATGAAAGGCATATACATTACTAATCTAAATCGGTACCAAGTACACAGTGCTAATTATTAATGTTTTTAATATATGTTTAATAGTCCAACGTCACTGATAATTAATGTAAATATATATATGGGCTCCCAAACAATATATTTTGGAGAGTGAAATATAAACATTTATTATTGTCAAAACAGAATCAAGCCACACCAATCAGGAATAAATGTTTCCACTACGTATCAGCCGAATACCAACACATGAAGTTTTAAAGAACACAGCAGGGAAAACAATTAAAAGAAAGGTCAGTCAGAGGAAGGCCACATCCATGATGAAGTCTTGCAACAAAATGCTTTGGATAGCCTCCCATGCGTTTTTGTTTTTGCTTTGAACACATTGGAGTGCTAATTAGATATCATGGACTGACTTGGTTGGGTATCCGTTCTGGGTTCCTAGGGACGTGATAGGAATTCAGCAAAGTAGTGAAAGCTAGAGGGTTTGATGTATGATCTGCTCATGTGTTATTGGTCAAGGGATTTTGGAAATACATGGCAAGGCTTGACTTGGCTGGATGAGGCAGGCTTGACTGGACTAAACAAGGAAGGCTTAACTGGACTGAGCAAGGCAGGCTTGACTGTAATGGACAAGGCAGACTTGACGGGACTTGATAAGGCAGGCTTGACTGGACTAGACTTGACCAGGACTGAATTTAGACTTGATAAGCTTGACTGGGCTGGACTTAACCAAGACTGGATTTGGACTTGGCAAGCTTGACCAGGAATGGATCTGGACTTGGCAAGCTTAAATGGACTGGACTTGATCAAGACTGGATTTGAACTTGATAAGCTTGACTGGACTTGACCTGGACTTTACTAGGACTGGACTTGACTTGACCTGGACTAAACTGGACTTAACTTGACCTGGACTGGAGAAGGACTGGGCTTGACCTGAACTAAGACTGGACTTGACTAGGCATGAACTGGATCAGGATATGAACTGGATCAGTGCATAGAGTTAACCTGGATCAGCAGGAGAACAATAGTAGCACAGCACTATTGCAACCAGGAATCTTGACAGACCAAGTTGTTCTGGCATTGATTGATCAAAGCTCTGCACTTAAATAGGGCACCCTGGCTCAGGATTGGATGGCTAGAACATGTAATTTTTCATGGCTTCATTCTGGTTGGCTGCTTAAGATCATGTGCACAGATCCAAGATGGTGGCGCCCATACACAGCAATGTTTGGCGCCAGCTAACCACAGAGTAATATGCGGTGGACAACTCATGTGGTAAGACCCGCGTCTTTTGACACTAGAGTGACACTGGTATATTGGTTGAAGCAGCATAGGCACCAGGAGATCACAAAGAAAATGACTAAATCAGAGGGCTCAGTTAAGTTATTATACTATGGAAGTAAAAGTATTTTTTCCTTGCTGTAAAGAAAAAAAATGATGTTTTACTACATATGCAAGAGCTTATGTCCCTTTTACCCCAATATTTTTTATAAATCCATCATGTATTTCAGAACAAGAGGATATAGTTCAGATCTATAACAAAGAATAACCAAATCAATTATTTAGTATTTGCTTTGATTCAAAGTACATATATATATTACATGCACAGGAATCCCATTAAAAAAATTAATACACTATTTAGGCCTAATCCAGACCTATGCTCCAGTGCGTTTTTACGATGGTCATAAGCGTAAAAACGGCTATTAAAATCGATATTATGCTCAGAAATTCTGTGCATATGGGCCTTGAGCATACCAGCCTTGTAACAACACTTGAGGGGGGTGACTGCCATACGAAATTCGTAAATACGCACCGAGGGCGGGGTGAGGCATTTAAATCGTACAGTATGGGCGTGCTAAGCGTCGTAACTATGCAATGAGCTTACGGACGCACACGGTTACGATCAGAAAAGTTAGGGTAGGGTTTGCTGGGCATAAGAAGGCAAAACTAAGCACGACCAAGGGGAGTGCCTAGGGGAGTGCATCGTAGGTACACCGGCATAAATATGCTACACACATGAGCGTTTCATGAGCGTAGGTCTGGATCAGGCCCTTTTGGTCGCCTTTTGTTTCTTGTCTTTTATCTATGTTGAGATCATCCTGGCTTGAAATCATTGATAATCCTGGGCATTTTTATAAAAAGAAAGGTAAAGAATTAGGTTATTTATTGTCCTTTTTTATTTCCTACTAAGGTTATTCCAAAATGACCACTATAACATGATATTGGAAGTCACCACTATGCAACAAAATTATGTTTCTGCCTCACTCAAGAAAGGAATCCATAATATATACTAAAAAAGAATTATTTGTCTTGATCTTTTAAGAACCCTAGCTTCCCTTAGGATTGAATGGAAATTATGTTAAAGACCTAACTGTTAATATCATGAAGAAATCAATGAGCTTTATATACATAAATCATTTGTAACATAACCATATTGGTTCACAGTAGTAGGCAAAAGCACAACATGGCGTTATGATAAAAGAAATACAATTATATGCCCCCACTTTTGCCACTTGAGACAACTTGTAACAAGGAGGAAGCAAAACCTTCATGTGATGAATAAGAAAAGTTGCAGGCCCCTCTGCTGAGTCTTTTTTATCAGACAGAATAATGAATGTTAAGGACGCAGACATAAAATATTTATAACATATAGAATATTCCACATATTTAAATCAGCTCACAACAGCTTTTCAGTTTCAAATTCTCAACATCAGCTTTTTTGCCTTTCTTGTCACCCATGGGATTTGTTAATATGTATTAACTCACTAAATGATGACAGTAACTGCATTAGTGCAGCTATCTTACAAGAATAAAAAAAAAAAAAAAAATCTAATAATTATATTTTACTGGTCATCTTCACAACTTAATCCATAATGGGTTATAAGGATTTAATCTTTAAGATAGGGTAATTGTAAATATGTATATTAGGGTCATAAAACTGTTTGAACAGATGTCAGGTGCTGTCTGGGATGTGTTTTTCTTACTATTAAACCATTCAGAGACTGATAGATATTTTTACACTAGCTAAGTAGAAAGGACTAAATTACTTTCCTATATTTTTTCAATGAGAATGTAGATTTTATTGTGGGCCTGATCCAGAAATATGCCGATGCATTGTGCTTAGTAAAGCACAGCTTATCGCCATGTACTTCCTCGACACTCACCCCTTTATTTTCCCTCACCTACGTCGGCTGAAGGCTATCTTAACTTCAGCCGCCGTAAGCGAGGAAGAATATGCTGCGACAGGAGCGTATTAACGAAAACCCATCCCTCATTAAACTACCTTCCCCTGCCTACCTACACTAACATTTGCGTAGTAACGGCGAGGGACGCCCCTTCAGCCATTACTACGGTGATACTACGGACTACGTTTCCATAGTTATGCCGGCCTAGATCCGGCCAGGGCATGCGCAGATCAGCATTTCAGCCGATCTTACGCTTACACCCGGCGTATTACTGCTGGGCAGCATAGTTCTGGATCAGGCCCAGATGGCCCTAAGAAAATGGGACATGAGTAAATGAGTGTAACCTGAAATAAGTAGTCTTCTCGGATCAGAGCCCCTTGTGGTATAAGAGTTTCAAAGACTAATTAGGCATTTTACATTCATCTTCTATATTACAATTATTAGAATTAGAAATAATAATAATAATAATAATAACCTCCTAGTTTTCTAAGAATTTGGGAAAGGATTCCCTTTTCTCCATATTTATAGTTGCCTTAACGTGTCCAACAATGTAAAGCACTTACCCTTCAGATGGTGGTACATAGACCACAGGAACATCAATTGCTCTTGCTATAGGTTTTTTGCTTCAGTTTTTCTGTATAATGTTTTTAAATACTATCTTTAACTATGGGTAACCGATAAACCAGTGATTATGAATATGGTGCAGAACACCAGCACTAGGACTCAGGAATCCTGCATGTTAATACTTTTCGTTGGCCTAACAATTTTCAGGAGTAATATGAACTATGGCTCATTTCACACTGTGGTGCATTTCAGATTAGCACAATGAACCTTTACTGGCCAATCTAATAAAGCGACCAGCAAAGGGTAATCAGGTTCCTCTTTAATGATATGTGTGGCCTCCTCAGGGCTGGCATCATCATACTCCACTAACTGCTACCACTAGCATTAAATAAAACCCTAATACTTATAAGGTTCACCGATTCTTAGTACTTGGAAGGATATTAGAGCATAGCTTGCCATTCTGTTTGTGTCTTTAAACATAAGCAAATTCTATATATATTTTTTTACACTATACTTCAAGTTTGTGGAACATTCTGCAGCTTGCCCTGATTTTTCTGCTATTCTTCAGCCTGTGTCTACTATGTTCTGATTTTGTGACATCCTTGTCACTCTATTTGCCCTTATGGTGATAATACAAATCCTAAAGACATCAGATAATTTTATCACTGTCATTTTCCCTTTACCTGATCACCAGTAACGGTTTTGAGCAACAGATCTTGTCTGTTATTTGCTTCGCACACATCCTGTTTACATTTAGTTATGTGTATCCAGTTTGTGTTTTCATTTGATTCCTAGTAAAGACTCCTGTCTGAAATAACCTACAGTCTTCAATGGTTCCGTAAGTGTTGTTTTTTATGAAAGGCTTTAATAATAGATTAAAAACACTATAAAGAAGGAGCACTTAACAAATAAACAATAAATGACATACTGAAGCTAATGCACAAATAAATTACATGTTGGCTAATTGCTTATAAGAAATTACAGACATTTTAAACTTTTTAAATATTATCTGATTTGTATTACTTTTAGGCAAAGCGTATAATATTTAATTAGATGTTATGTGTGTTTTCTCCTATTGACCTGAACGAATTTGACCAATTTTACTTACAATTGATTAATATAACCATGCACTGGCTTAATTATCATGATGCACTGGGTTTAAAATTATTAAGCAAATGTTAGAGAATACATTACATAGCTGACTGCTTTCACTTTCTCAAAACACCATTATCTGTTGCTAAATAGGATTGTGTGAACATATGTGCATTGTGTATTCTTGGCCAAATACCTATTGGCAAACACATTTTAGCATTAATTGTATTCATTTTCTGACAACTACCAATGGGAGCTAAACACTTAAAAGCTTAGTTTATAATATGGACAAAATAACATAAATGTACAAATACCAAAAGGGTACTTGTTCTTTTGTTTAAATTGTAATACGCAGGTTAAAACTAATATATAAATTGCAAGATAAAGAAGACTTTCCAGTTTTTAAATTCACATTATATCTGCACACAATTTGCTAATAAAAACACTATGAAAATTGTTGAATAATAATTATTGACTGCATATGAAGCTTTAGAAATGAGGGGAAATGACAATAGAAAAGTAGATGGGCAGTTGTTTACCAACTATGCTTATGATTAATAACTGATAAAGCAACTTATGTAATGTTTAATATCGTGGCCCATTATTCAGAATATGAGAATCTACTATAAGTCATTTTTAATATCAGATAAAATACTGTCATTATAAATAGAGGAAACTGTTTCTACCATTATTAATAATGACCCACAATAGTTTTATTAATTAATCAAAATTACATACAGTAGTGTCCCTCATTATTAATAATGTGGTACTGTATGTAATGAATGTAAGTTACTGCTGAATGGCTCTTTTTCTAAAGGGCTATTTTCTACCAGCCAGTTGCGAATTGGCAGCAAAATTGGTTGCTTCTGTCTCGCAAAGGAGAAGCAATAAATTCACCAGAGAAAGAAGATGAAGCTGCAAATTGAAAGTATTACCCCAACACTTACCCTAATCCTTACCCTAACACTTCCCTTCCATTACCCTAAACCTCCTTTCCTTGCAGCTTGACCCTAAGACTCCCTTCTCCACAGCCTGATCCAAAGTCCCCCCTCCCTGCAGCCTAATCCTAAAATTCTCTTCCCCATAGCCTAAACTGAAGACTCCCTTCCCTGTAGCCTAAGCCTAAGACACAACCCCCCCCACCCGCACCCTAACCTGCAAGAACGAATCACTATTCTCAAGTTACATCTATGACAATGGAATATATTCAAAATTGAAAACTCCTGCAGACTTCTGTAAACAATGCACAGAAGTCTGCTGGAAAATGGCAATGCACATATGCAGTACCGTTATATCTGCAATTGAGTGTAGCCGACCAATGCTGCTCTCCATGGGGCTGATTCAGAGATACGATTTTTATGCAACTTAGGTGCGTATATTTAGGATCTTAGAAAATTTGCATAACTGCGCATGCGTAGTAATAGTGCAACGCCGTCTACGTAGAGGTTAGGAGCGTAAATTCGCTAAGAGCGTACCTTTGAATCGATCGCAAGCA
>WWET01001053.1:400283-417611 GCA_011038615.1 Limnodynastes dumerilii
TTGGTAAGTTATGCGCCGATTTCTGGAGTGGATTCACAATTACGTGTTTTGGTAAGTTACGCGCCGATTTCTTTACGTAGTGTTTCGTTACGTTTTCGTTTAAAGACCTTATGTATGCAATCTAAGTAACGAAACGCTACGTAGATAGCGTAAAATATTTACTACACGTGCGCATTAGCACAGCACCTAGAAATCAGCACGTAACTTAACAAAACACGTACTTATGAATCCGGTTTACTATACTCATACATTTATTGGTAAATTTGTGAAACTGATCTCAATATGTAAACGCAATTTTAGTAATAATACAAGTTTTAGAAAATTGTTTTTGTGTGATTTCTTTTTCCCCTACCAAATGACTTAGAAAGGAGTGCTGAGAATGTTCTGAGAATGTTACCAAAATTGAAATATATACAGAAAACGATGTATTGTGTTATATTTAATAGAAAACAACAGAGATGCTAAATGATATTTGTTTTCTACCTGAAGCATCTACACATTACACACAGCACTTTCATCCTTAGAGAAATAAATTCTACATAGTGATAGAGAGTATACTGCTATTTTCTGTGCCAGCCAAAGAGAAAATTAATGGCTTCTTTGGTCAATATTAATGTCTGCTTAAAGATAATCTATCAATGGTTTTAACTAAATGATTTTCTTATTGTAGTCTTTAGATACAAATAAACCTTAACAACTGAAAAAAAGGTTTTAATCTTCCATTATATAAAAAGCTTTGTCATCTTTTACAATGAATGTGGCAACATCATTTAACTGCATTTAAAAAGCACTAACAATACTAATGTGTGAACACTTTACATAAACCTTAAATGGCATTGCATTTATTAGAAACACCTCCTCTCAAACACTTACTGATGATTCAACTAGAACTTTTATATTATCACTTATTCTTTTCTCATCTGTATCAAGAAAGAAAAGAAAAAAAAAGGGCATGGCTTGGAGCTCATGCTGAGCGGTCACATGGTGCTGAGCTCCGGCAAATATGTACAGGTCTGACTGCTGAAAGTGGCTTAAATTCTATAACTCTGTGGCCACAGGTCAGGCCAGCTTGAGTAGGAGTTCAAGAGCCGCAACCCCGTGCTACCCGGAGCCCGAGGCCTGGAACTAAGTCGGGCATCACTGGGCTTCACTTGTCGCTCCCATTAATCTAGACGAGGATCTCTGGGTCCCCAACTGGCTCGGCAGATCACCGCAGCAGCCACCGATATGTGGTGACCCCGCTCCATACATTACACAGCCTACCTACACACCGGTCCAGCAGAGCTTACAGTACATGAGGCACTAATGGGTAGCTAGTGTTGTGGATGTCCAGGCAACAGTCAGCTGAATAAGAGCTGGTCCAGTGACATCCTTACCACTCCCAGCTCTGCTTCTCCTAATTATCACATATGTGGCCTGCCTATGCTGAGGGATAAGATCATCCACGTGGTCTCCGTCATCTTGTCTACTTAACGATCTGAATGCCACCAGGCCAGCAGCTACCCTAGCAGCTAAAGGCATGTTTCCTGGCTGAGATCGAGACCTGTATCATCACATCTGTTACTTCTGGTTGCATGCCCTTTCAGTAATTTAAAATCCTATAAAGATGCCCAATAAAAACAACACATGCTCCACAGTGTCCGGAGTGTTCCTTTCCTCACAGATTATAGACAGTCCACATTCACTGAGCTCTTTAAATGTATAGTTATCTGTATGCTGCAACTTATATACATCCCTGGAATCCACTTTGATCACTTATCACTTATAGAGGTCAAACCCAAGCTCCCTCTCCCCTTTCCCCCTCCCTCTGAGCAATTTGTGTATTTATTCTCCCCTAAAGATGCCTGTTTTCATTTACAAGGGGAAATGTGACTCCATTGACGAACACTGAAAGATTTCTTATAGTCCTTGATACAGTTACATTGGAAGGTCCTAGACAGGGCTGTCGCGACCCGCTCCACGAGGGGATGTGGTGCGCCATGCTGGATAGGCGCCGGACATCCCCCCGCTCCCCGGTATACAGATGGGCAGCGCTCATACAGTCTCTTGTAATGTCCGGTGCCTATCTAGCATGGCGCCAGACATCCCCCCCCCCTGTTTTACAGATTGGCAGCGCTCATACAAGAACTTCCTCTATGATCACTTCCTGTCTGCAGAAACTGCGGCGCAGAGGAGGAAGCAGAGAGGTAAGTAAAAAGGAGAGGCTGGAGGCAAAGTAAGTGGAATACTGGGGGGAGGGGAACTGGAAAGATATTATGGGGAATACTAGTGGGACTGGAGGCATATTATGGGGGGAACTGGAGGCATATGATGGGGAATACTAAGTGGGGCTAGAAGCGCATTATGGGGAATACTGGGGGGAGAGGGAGGGGAACTGGAAGCATATGATGGGGAATACTAACTGGGGCTGGAGGCATATTATGGGGAATGATGGGGGGGAAGGGAACTGGAGGCATATGATGGGGAATACTAAGTGGGGCTAGAAGCACATTATGGGGAATACTGGGGGGAGAGGGAGGGGAACTGGAAGCATATGATGGGGAATACTAACTGGGGCTGGAGGCATATTATGGGGAATGATGGGGGGGAAGGGAACTGGAGGCATATGATGGGGAATACTAAGTGGGAAGGGGAACTGGAGGCATATGATAGGGAATACTAAGTGGGGCTGAAGGCATATTATGGGGAATACTGGGGGGGGAGGGAAATGGAGGCATATGATGGGGAATACTAAGTGGAGCTAGAGGCATATTATGGGGAATACTGGGGGGGAGGGGAACTGGAAGCATATGATGGGGAATACTAAATGGGGTTGGAGGCATATTATGGGGAATACTGGGAGGGAGGGAAGGGAACTGGAAACATATGATGGGGAATACTAAGTGGGGCTAGAGGCATATTATGGGGAATACTGAGGGGGGCTGGAGGCACATAATAGGGATTACATCCTAGTGTTGTACCTCCTCCACCACTCCCCCTGCAATTTGTACCCTCTAGTTCCCTTCTGTTACCCTTTTACCCCATCCCCACCTGGTGGCACCCTCTCAAGCTCTCACTGCACTCTATCCCCTCCTCCCTGATCTGCCAAGCTTGACACCTCATATTTTGCCTTGCTATCTGTGCTTGCTTCACTTTATTGTATTTTTGTGACATTCTTATGTTTATATTGTATTTTATTATGTACTATGCTGTCTATCCCTACACTGTATGTCTGTATTTTATTTTGTTGTTGTATGCTATACAGTGCTGTGGACACCTTGTGGTTCCTTATAAGTAAACAATAATAATAATAATAATAATAATAATAATATTAGATGTGTGGGTATAGAAATCACGGAAGGGGATAGGTGTGTGGGTGTAGAAATCACGGAAGGGAATAGGTGTAGAAGTCAGAGACGGAAATACGTAGATTGCGTATATGCGGTCTTTTAGACCGCATATACACAATCTACGTATCGAAACGATACGCAGATTACATACAATAACAACTACGCATGCGCAGTAGCTATTGTTCATTGAATTACGTCCGTCTATGGAAGACGGACGTAGTTCTGGATCCGGCCCATTATATGAATTTATTAATCTATTTTGAATAATGCATAGGCTGCTGCATTACACCTCTCACTCTATATGCCTACTCACATCCATTTGCATGTTTCATATGTGCACTTATTTGTAATACTATCCATCCAGAGTTGCTACTGTCTGAACTCTGGACAGGCTGCACACAATTTAAATAGCGTGCCTTTGCTTCCGCTGAGCAAAAAATCTGCATTAGGGGACAAATTAATACTTACATATACCTGACTTCTGCAATTTGCTTGCGGAAGTATGGTGTTTTTTTGCCAGTGTGCATGCTCGCACCAGATGATACTGCAGGGTTGTCGACTTTTGAACTATTCCCTCCGAGAGATCCCAGAAAGAAGAGCTAGAGGCAGGCATGGGGGCTTAACAACATGATATATGCAAAGTCAATTACTGTCTCTGATCGTAGTGTTCCAGGGGGTGGGCGGGACTTGATGGTGAAAATTGTGTCATCAAGCCCCGCCCATCTTTAGTAACACTAGGGATTACAATTATGAGAGGCCCCCTTGCCTCTCATGAGGCAGATATGACAGCTCTCCTGGGATACTGGGAAAATTGCCCGATTTTCGGGAGTACCATACACCAAGAGATCTGTCTGAAAGGGCTGCCCAATCACTCTGCCTGATTAAACTCTGTAAGGTGGACGGGGAAGCATGTACATTTTACAGTTTGGCCAGGGTTTAAGTATTCCGTGCAGATCGTACTGACCACTGATTCACACAGTGATGAGACACTTAGGGTTAAAGCAGCATAATTGTTGCCAAATTCTCAAGAGGGTGCAGTGAGGGTCCTTAGTGATTGGTGTAAAAGACAGCTTTGCTAAGTTAATTTGTTAACCATAGTGCCTCAGTACAACATACATTAAGGTAATGGGGAAGTACTACAAACACTACGGCTACAGGGCGTGTACCTCTGTAAGCATTTAGATCAGCTTCTTGGAGTTTGCATTGCAAGCCATTCTCCTGAATGTGCAAATAGAAGGAGGAAATGTGTGTTCATATTAAGGTCTGAGCACACAGCTAACATTGAATGTGCATGATGTTATCCTAATATTAGCACAACTACTATCTACATAGATGTCATGGTCAGCAGCAGGGGGTTACTGTATTTGGGGAAACGGGCTATTTATGTAAACAAGTCAGAAGAAAGTAATAACAACTATTAGCATAAGAGATGTTCTAGGTATGTGGCATACACGCCCACTGCAGAGAAATGCTTTTCCAGCAGTGACAGGCAATGAATGATCTCTGCTGCAGTGCATGACAAGGAGGGAAGTGCCTGACACACAGCTATGTTTTTGTTGATAAATAAGCCCATGAGGGAATAATGCATTGTACACACCAAGCAGGAGGCCGTCCATGTCAAAGATGATGTGGGTGACAGGCTGCAGTGTACTTGCTGGGAGCGCCATGGTTACAACTCGAATCACAGGGCCAAGTTCAGCTTCTACTTCTTCATACACACGGAGAGCCAGGAAGAAAGGAAGGCACAGCTCAGGGACAACCATAACCTAACCCTGGGATACCACCTACAGAGTGCCAAATGTGTCTTTTGTGTTTATGTGTTTGCTTTGTTTCTTGTATTGATCGCACCTAGCAATAAGAAAAAATCCCCAGAAGAGAGAAGAAAATACTACAGCTACTGTAATCCCTGTGCTGCTAGTAGATAGCTGGATTCAAGAACCGAAGACAAAAAATCAGACAAAACAAAACTGGGGTTAACTATCTCTTTATCACCGTGTGTTTACATGTGAGGTTCTACAAATACCATTGACAGAGACAAGTGTTTGCTGTTTGTACTTTTAGGACTAAAACATGAATAAAACAGTATTGTTCTACAGCTACACAAAAATTACCCCTTCCCCTCAGTTATGAAAGGACGTGTAAACTCTTTCATTTAGGGTTTTGGTAAGGGAATAAAAACAGAGTAGAAGAGGTCTGCAAAGATTTATTGTGATTTGAGTCTGTGTTTTAGAGCTAATGATTTATACAAATCCCATATATGCCTTTTAATTAATTCCAGGGCAAGCCGTTATGCATATTGGAATATCTATGTGCTCTGACTATGCCTTTGAGTTTTTAGCTTATGTCACCATTGTCTCTTCCCCCATCCTACTAATGTCACAACCCACTGTTCAGTGCTTTGATAATTAGCATTTAAAAACAAGGTGGCACTAAATTGCATCATCAAGCTCATCCCTACTTTATGATACGGGATCGGGTCCAGCCTCCCACATGCTTTCCGTATGTGTGGGACTCTGTCCGTCCGAACGAGAGAGGGGAGTGAACTCCCCCTGTCACTCCTCTCTTGTTTGTAACAAGTGTGACTTACGTTGCCATAAGGCAGCCTTAAGTCATACTTGCGGATCAGCAGTTTGTCCGACCGCTGATCCGCTCGTAATTGGGGAGAACCTCCCTCACTGTACAATTTACATGCTTGTAAATTGGGCACCACTCTATAAAAAAGAACTAGAGAGAAGGGCAACAAAATTGATAAAGGGTATGGAGTTATTGAGGAATGGCTAGCCAGTTTAGACATGTTTACTTTAGAAAAGAGGCATCTAAGAGGAGATATTATTACTATATACAAATACATCATGGGTCAATACAGAGAACTTTCATGGGAACTTTTTATCCCAAGGACTTTAACTGGACGCTGGGTCACCTACTAAGGTTAGAGGAGAGGAAGTTTCACAACCAGCAAAGGAAAGGGTTCTTTACAGTAAGGACTGTCAGGATGTGGAATTCACTGCCAGAGAAGGTTGTGATGGCAGGTTCACTTGATATGTTTAAGAAAGGGTTAGATACATTTTTAGCAGAAATGGGTATCCAGAGTTACAAGGACGGTTAAGTTAAATGTAGGACAGTAGTGTAGCCAGGGAGAAATAGGACTGTTATCTTGGGTCAGCAGGGATTTTTTTTTCAGATTGCAACAGATTGGAGGCTGATTCATCTGGATTAATTTCAAGTATAAAGATAGGGATCGCAGAAGATCCATAATAGGTTGAGTTCGATGGACTGGTGTCTTTTTTCAACCTCATCAACTATGTTACTATAATGTCCTTCTTGCCTAATGTGTTGTTATTTCTATTTCCCTTTTTCTAGTTTTTAATGTTCCTAAAAACGGAAATGTCTGAGCAAGGTGGAAATTGCTACCAAAGCAATGACAAGTGTCATGTTTTGGCAAGTAGTGGAAATGGATGAATCCATGCAGTTGCAGGATAATCGCTGTATCCATAGTTTTTGGAGGAATTACATAGCATCAGCACTGACATAAGTCAGAAGAATCGTGAGTGCAATATGGCTTTCTTTACCCACATGCTTGAGAGTATGCGGAACACACAGCGACCCCCACCGCCATTGTCATATAATCGTCCTACCCCCGACTATGGTGATCAAACTTACCATAAGCATTGTGCACCAGGCCACCATACCATAACTTATTAAGTCAGTCACCCTCATTGCGACTTTAGTGCACCAGAGCATCCTGGGCAAAGCCAGCCACATCAACCACCTCGTCGTAACTATAGTACATCAGAGCATCCTGGCAAAAGTCAGCCACTTCCACCACCTCATCGTGACTATATTGCTTCACAGCATAAATCCCAAAGCCGGCCACTTCCACCACCTCTTCGTGACTATAGTGCACCAAAGTCGCAAGTCTCTACTGACCAAGGTTTTCCAAATATAAGCAAATAACTGTGTTCATGTTACGAAGATTTGTAACCTGTTAATATAACTTGTATGTATGTTTAGATAGGTTGTTGTTTATTAGTATAGTTAACTTGTATTAATCTAGCTGAGGTTACATTTTCTATGTTTTGCCAAAGAAGGCACTTTTATATTGTATATGGTGGTGCTAATGCACAGTTGCATATGAGGTCATGTGAAAATTAAAAAAAATGTAAAGTTAAAGTTTAAACTACACTTTTCTTAATATTTGTTTCAACATTTCTAAACCATGTTTAAAACCACTTTTAAAAAGTGTAATTTGTAATAAAAATGACATATGTGCTACTATGCATGCTAATACTGTATGTGCTACTACACATATTGGTAAAAAATGAAAACCAATACAAGTGTATTTTTATAACGTAAATAATTAAGGTTTGTTGCAAGGGTGTTGCGTATAAGTTCAGCAGTGGAATAAGGATGGTCACCCTTGCTAAAGTGTTGATCAGATAGCTCCTGGAAATCAGTCCTGAATGTTCTACTCTGGCAAAAACTGCTCTTTCTGTATTTCACATATATTATGTAAAATACAGCAAGCAGCTATGACATGAGGCACAAGCTTGATGTTGATGTTGTTGCGTTTTATCAAACAATGCCAACGTCCTTTTAACTAGCCAAACGCATTCTCCACTACCATTCGAGCTGAGCTGAGGGTATGGGTGAAGCAAACTTGTTCCTGAGAAAGTTGACGGTGTTGTGTGAAGCCCTTCATCAACCATCGATGCAAAGGGTAGGCTGCATCTCTGATGATGTGTACAAGGATCTCAACACTATTCACATACTTGGACCTCTGCAAAAAAATAAAAAAAAGGTTTTAATATAAAACAAGGATTGTTTTATACATTTAACAATGCAATACTCACATTAAATTCAAACATACACATAATCCTTACCATTAAAAATTCTCTGACAATACATAAACATAGTCTGCACGGTTAAAACATTCACATAAAAGAATCATAATAAAAAAACATACATATTTACCTCTCTGGCAAACAAGTACCCGCCTTTAATTTCCTCAGCAAGGTGGTAAATGGCCAACACTTATGTGTGATATGTTCATGCCACCCAACGAAGACATTTGTAAAACTGAAAAAAAAAAAGAAATAAAATCTACTTAGCAAACCTTCACAATGCACATCATCTTTCACAATCACATTGAAAGGATGCTTACCAATAGTTGTGGTCCACTACAGCCTGAAGGATGATAGAATGCCAGCCTTTCTGGTTGTGGTAATCCATGGGGTTGTCTGCTGGGGCTAAGATGGGGATGTGGGTCCAGTTGATCCTGCACAATGTGAATATCCATGCTGCATGAAGCAAGTCGTCTCAACCAAACGGTGTCCTTCTAGCAAGCAAATTAAGCAATGGTAAAGTGCTTCAACCAATGCCTTTGTGACTTCTCACACAAGAATGCAGGCCGTAGAAATTCCCACTACAAACATGAAGGAGAGTGCGGTATTCACCAGGGGTAGCATACCACCACACTGCAATAGCTAGTCTCTTTCCTGAAGTGAGTGTTCTGAAGTTAGTCTTTGGTCTTGTAAGCACAGGCATCACAAGGTCCAGCATGTGACATGTGAAAGTGTGCCATCCATTGGTCATACTCAAAAGCTTCCAAAGTTGCTCATAAACTTCTCTGTGTTGATGGTTTCTTGCCCACACTCTCCGGTCTGTGAGGGTGCTCAATTGCAGAATAGAGGTAAGGCTGGACCTGATATAGGCTCTTATCTTGCGCAAATATTGGCGTAGAGTTTTCTCCCTCTCTGCCATAAATTGCGCTCTTCTCATATTAAAATGGCACTGTATAGTCTCACACAGTGTCAGAATCAGCATGAGGCTCTGATTTCCTGTATAAAACAGCAGCATAAACCAGAAACACATGAGGTCTGGTATACACACAAGTGAGTCATCAGCCATTATGAACAGCAATGCAGTGAAAATGGCCACCCACTACTGACATCATCATTGTGAGCAGAAAGTTGGGTCCCCTTTAAATGACTTCATTTTTGTCAGCCAATGAAAGCTCCACTATTGATGATTGACAATGATTGCCGGGGCAGACACAGTAAAAAACTAGTATGAGTGTCTGATGTGGGAAATCCCCGCGTCGAAACTGGACTTAATAGGGTTTTTTTTTATTTTTCACGGATAATCACCGGCAATAACCCGGGTTGAAAAATTATTGCTGGGGCGGCGATCTGAAAGCGATATAAGTTTATTGTAAAATTCTAGTCACATTCTGTAACTCAATCTAATGTGGCCTTGAGCACAGAGGGATCAGCGTGAGTCTATGGAATGCACTCAGCCAGTGTTATCTTCACTTATTAGCAAAGAAGGAGGAATTGTCTTTGCCTTGCATATACTCAAAATATGTTACTGCTCAATAATGTTATAAAGTGGCCGGTGCTTATTTTATCTCTATTGATAAACATAACCATTTCTATACTTATTTGAACAAGATACACAGTTTAATGTTAAAGTTGTTTAAGTTAAATTAAGACAACCCAAACCCCACATATGTCCTATTTTATTACTTTCCCATATCCACAGGGAAATCTGATGTCACTCTGTGGTTCCCCACGATTCCACCAGCATAGGCTGGTAAAGACTTAGGGCTGTAATCAGACATAAGAAGCTCCGGCTTCTTGGGGGCAAAGAACTAAGAATAAACCTCCTATGCATGTGTAGTAGGTTAATAATGCAATCTATGTACCACTTAGGTCTTTAAAGACCGCCCATAGTTTGTCAGGGCAGCCTCTGGGAATTTTTAAGAAGAGTGGGTCGGGGAGTTATGGTAAGGAGCCGGGAAGGGCGGGGTAGGGAAAACTATGTTTCCTTCTTAAGAAGGACTCTTAAGTGCCCTAGGTTCATAAAATAGAGGGGAGTTGGCGTGAAAGGGATCTTTAAGTTAGGTGCAAATACATGCATATCTACACCTTCTTAAACCTTTCTCAGCTGTGAATCAGGTCCTTAGTACTGAAAGTGGGAAAATAGTTGGACCCCACGCTACTATGTAACTTTACCATGCATTTTATATATCTGTAACATAAAAATAATTCACAAGCTTAAAAGCTTTCCAGAAATGTAGTTGGGTATATGTCTATTTGCTGGATGCAATTTATATTAATATACATTAATATATATTATATTATATATAAATTATATAAATGTTTTTAGGCATATTTATACTTAACTGAATGTTTTATGCACCAGAGTAGTCTGTGGTTAGGAAATAACCTTTAGTTAGTTTACATCTTCTTAGAATACAAGTGAGCAGAGTCTCATTATATTCTGTTCATATAATTTATACAAAGGTCTAAAGTATACATTTCATTTTTCAGAATTAGCATTTTCTGAGCTGTACAGTTATACCAGAAATACAACTTTCTCTTTTGAGAAATGATGTACAGCACATCATCATTTTAATCACTATGTTAACATAAATTGGATACGGATGGCTGATCTTATGTCAATCACAAGAATGTATTTCCAGTGTCAGGCTATGTTGGATATCCTCAGTAGTACTATCATGTCTGTAACACTGAAATGAACATGTGTCTAGTGACATATATCTCACTCTATTGACAGATTTATTTATATTTGTGTTTTGTTTAGTTTCGTTTTTTTTTTCTTACGTACTTTACTAGTATGAATGAAATTCGTTTAATATAATACTTAACAGATATATCTGGGATACAATTTTAGTAGCTTGTGATATAAACCAATTCAAATGTGTAAAAAACTTGATATAACATGTGTATTGAGTGGAAGCAGAGCTATTTGACAGTAGCCATTTAAATGTGTTGTAGAGAGCAACACGTTAGCTAAAAATGAACAACAGCTCAACATAGGAAATAACCTTGCAATTAACTTGAAATGTAATTTCCAATGTCTGTGGATGAAAGGATATAGCTTTATTAGGGTGTCCACCCAAAGACATATGAGGAATGTCAGAGCAATACTAAAGGACACAAATGTAGTAGAAGTCACTGTAACAGAATGTCCTGTATGCTGTAACTGGACAGAATGGTGTTAGCATGGGTGTGGGTCCTCGCTGAGAACAGCCCTATTTCAATAGGGCTGTTCTCTCCCAGCCAGTTTAGAACTGGCTGGGATTTAATTGCTTATGCTTTGACGAGGCATAGCAATCGATCCACAGAGCAACGAACATGGTGCTCTGAATGGTAAGGCTAAAAACTAACCCCAACACCTTCCCTAATTCTAACCCTAATCCACCCCCTCCATTACCTTAACCCTAACCCTCCCTTTCCCGCAGCTTGACCCCAACCCTCCCTTCCCCGCAGCCTGACCCCAATACTCCCTTCTCTATAGCCTAACCCTAAGACCCCCCTCCCCATAGCCTGACCCTAACCCTCCCTTCCTAAAAGCCTAACCCTACTCACCTATCCGGAGCTGTCAGCAGCAGGTCTGCGGCGGGTCCTGCAATAATGAATGGGTGAGTATGCCGATCGGCATACTCAACCATTCATAAAAAAATTCTAAAAAGGCTGCATAAAAAGGAACATTCGGCTGTCTCTATTTCTAAGAGCAATTAATCTCAGTGAGGACTGCAACCAGTTAGCACAAGGTTATGGCTAACAGTTCTTTCTTCAGGTCTGTGGCTGTAAATACGTGGTTTAGGTTATCAATCTTGGTGTTTATCCCCCTTGGTCTGGAAATGCCTGAAAATAGTGTTCTCCATTTTTCATAGTTTTTTTTAGAAACTGTGCTTGTCTTCTGATTGTCTTTAGGGAAAATATCAGATGTTGAAATACAATCCTGTATCATTATGGACTCTATTTACAAACTTCATTTTCATACGATAGTGCTGGTTTAGAAGTAAAAACTGACACTATCGTATAAAATGTAAGTTTTTGATATTTACAAAGCATGCATCGCCATTGAAGGCTTCAGTTTCCATGCCGATGCATGTAAATCCTGCATCCCCTTACCGGTCTGTTCTTTTAAGAGCGGGCCGGCACTTATATTTATATTTACAAAGCTAGAGAGCAGAGTTTTACACTCCGTCCCATACGTATAAATAATGCCAGCTCAGGCTGGTATTAAGGGTAAGTATTCCAGCCATCTCCCTATATACCCCTCTTTTACTCCCCACAGCTGTTATTAGGGGGAGGAAAAGGGAGGTATGTATGGGGAGACTGCTGAAAATATAAATATAGTTATCCAAATAAATAAATAACCCCCCTATTATATCCAAATAAATAAACCCCCCCCCCCCCCTCTATTTTTTTGTTGTTGTCCAGGGTGATCCGTTTGAATGCAGGTGGCAAAGATCTGCCATAATAACACTGCACATGTACAGAAAATGTTAAAGTCCAGAATAAGAGTCACTGCACATGTGCAGTACTTCATTCTAGGTTCGCATGAATGAGAAGTCCTGGGATGACCTCACAGATCATCATGGGACCTCGCCAGAGGAATAATGATAGTGAATTCTGTGAAAAAAGCTGCCAGGCACACAGTGAAGATTACAGTATAGGGTTACCAAAGGTAACAATTTGCTATTGCGCTCATCACCTAATTATAGCTTTTTATCACTGAAAAAGGGTAGAGAAGGGGAAGGAGGGCACAAAAACAAAAGAAGAAAAGACTGAATAATACACACAGATCTGGATAAACAGTCAACTTAAGTGACACAGTTCATTTAAAGAACAATGTACTGGAGTAGTAGATTTAAGAGCAATGATGTGTCACGGGTTTGTAGAGGGAGACATTAATTTTTCTGTTCGTGCAGTTGTTCGTTGCAAAGGTATTACACGTGTAGAATTTTTTCAAGAGCAGTGTCAGTGAGAAAGTCAATTGAAAATGTGGAAAACAGCGGTGTAGTGCAGCTTGCAGATAATTTAAACAGCTGTTCACTCACCGCTCGTGCAGTAATTCTGCAGGGTCCGTGTGGATAGTATAGATGCTGTTTCTTTTCTACGAATGTAGAAGTAACTTCTGTAAGGTTGGCAACAATGTTGCTGTTCGTGCAGGATGTTTAAGCAGGTTTTCTGTTGAAGTTCTTTTGAAGTAGCTGGTCTGGCAGTGGTCCCTCGCGATCTCCTTCTGGCGGGATCCTTCACCTCGGCTCTGGTCCGACAGGAGGGGGAGGGCGGGGGATGTGCTCGCAGCTGTCTGTGAGATAAGAAGATGTGCACCACAGGCTGGTGCAGATAAACCTTACCACAATAGGGGTTAGTTCAATGCGATAGTGATATACTCACAATAAGCGAAGACATCATTTTTAAATGCCAAATATAGCTTTTTATTAAACAATAACAGTGCAGGTGTCACCAACGCGTTTCGTCCTGGTCTGGACTTCCTCAGGGTGCTTTACAAAGTGGGG
The DNA here is from genome assembly GCA_011038615.1 of Limnodynastes dumerilii. Taxonomy (NCBI): domain Eukaryota; kingdom Metazoa; phylum Chordata; class Amphibia; order Anura; family Limnodynastidae; genus Limnodynastes; species Limnodynastes dumerilii. The sequence goes on from WWET01001053.1 coordinate 413,952, forward strand.
CAATACGGGGTTATTTATAGGCGGTGGGCGGAGCTTGGGTACGGTTTAAAATAGTAAAATGCATTACACAATTGAGCAATAATGGTTTTTCATTGAAAAAAACTAATGAAATGATTGACAAAGGGGGATAAACAGTATTGTATAGTTGCAGTATAAAAATGATGCAGGGCAGAACTACCCTGCATCAACGGACTGGTTTGTTTTATATAGAGACCATGGTGTCTGAAAGGGTTAAATTGTTTTTTAACCAGAAAGACTTCGTGGTATAGATAAAAGAGTTATCTATGTATCAAAAACATTGATTTTGAAAAGGCCTTGATTGAAAAACGGGATCTGTGTTTCTTTGTATAATAAACAGCAGAATTCTTTTAATCACAGGGGGGATATGAATTAATTTTTCTTATTGTTGGGCATAGCAAAGTTCTTACAGTGACGGGGGGGAGCATAAATTGATATACAGGGATTGAATAGTCGGGGAGGGGTAGAACGCATTTATGGTGGATGATTGAAGATAACAGAAGTACATAAGGAGAGGGTATTTAACGAGAGATGTGTATATTAACTTTTGTCAGAAGTTAAAGGAATGCTGCAAGTTCAAAGTCAATGTTTAGTCCATTGGGACGTAATGTTTTTAGTGTATAAATCCAACGGCTTTCTGCTTTATTAAGTCTGTTGATCATGTCGCCACCTCTCCAGTTTTTCTCAATTTTTCAATCGCATGAAAAACTAGGAAGTCGGGGTTTTGATTATGTTTTAATTTGAAATGATTTGAAAGGCTATGGGACTCTTCCCCTTTTAGAATATTTCTGATGTGTTCTTGGATCCTGATTTTCAATTTTCTTGAGGTTCTACCTACATATTTCAAGCCGCAAGGGCATGTGATGAGGTAGATAAGATTGGTGCTGTTGCAGGTCATTTTACTGTTGATTTTGAAGGTGTCTTCTGGTCCTTTAAATTCAGTGATTGGACGTGTGCTATTTTTGTGGGCAGTCTTACACGCTTTACATTGACCGCAATAGAAAAAACCTTTTTTGTTGTCCTTTAACCAACTTTTTGATTCTGTATGTGGTTTATCTCTCAGTTCGCTTTTCACTAGTTTGTTTTTGAGATTTGGGGCTCTTCTAAAGATAATTGAGGGTTTATCTGGTAGAAGTTTGTTGAGGGCTGCATCTTCCTTTAAAATGTGCCAATGTTTATTCAGAATTTTTTTGACAAGGTTTGCTGAATTTGAATATTCCGTTATGAAGGGAATATTAAGTTGCGTATCTGGCTTCTTTGTTTTTTTGTTTTGGTATTTGAGTAGAGAATCTCTTTCTACTGTTTTGACTGTGTTAAGGGCATTTGTGATGGATTCTGTTTTATATTTTTTCTCTTTAAATGCTTTTTCAAGTATTTTGCTCTGCAGTAGGAAGTCGTCGTTCGTTGTGCAGTTTCTTTTGAGTCTTATAAACTGTCCTTTTGGGATGTTTTCTAGCCAGGTAGGATTATGGTTGCTAGTTGCAAGAATGAAGCTATTACAGTCTACTTCTTTGAAGTGAGTTTTGGTGAGAATTTCGTTGTTGACTATGAATATCTCTAGATCCAGAAAGGTTACTTTTTCTTTACTGATGTTTGATGTAAATTCTAGATTGAGATTATTAGTATTGATGCTAGCCAGGAATGAGTGGAGGGTTTGAATGCTGCCCTTCCAAATCAGGAATGTATCGTCGATATACCGTTTCCAGAGGACCAAATTTGCGCCAAGATCGTTGTTTGAAAAGATGCGGTTTTCCTCCCATGAACTCATAAAGAGGTTCGCATAGCTTGGCGCAAATTTGGTCCCCATTGCGGTGCCGGTCGTTTGTAGGAAAAAGGTATTTTGAAAAGAAAAAAAATTATGGGTCAGAATAAAAGTGATGCCGTCAAGAATGAAGTTAATTTGTGCGGAAGAGAGAATATTGTCTTTTATCAATAGTTCTTTGACTGCTTCCCTGCCCTGATTGTGTCTTATACAGGTATATAGGGATTTAACATCACAGGTGGCCATAATGTAGTTGTCTTCCCATTTAACTTCTTTAAGAAGTTGTAGGATGTTCGTAGTGTCCTTTAAGTATGATTTTTGTTTTTGGACTGTGGACTGGAGGAGTTTGTCAATATACTCTGATAGATGGCTGGTGAGGGAATCGACTCCGGAGATTATGGGTCGACCTGGAGGGTTTTTCTTGTCTTTATGTAATTTTGGTAAGTAATAGAAGACTGGTATAATTGGAAATTTGGTATTTAAATAGTTGAATTCTTTGTCATTTAGGATATTCTGGTCTCTGCCTTTTACTAGGTATTGGGTTAATTCGTTTTTAAACAAATCAGAAGGGTCATTTTTTAGAGGTTTGTAGGTATCTGAGTCAGAGAGGAGTCTCGTGGCTTCTAAGATATACTGCGTTTTATCTAATAGTACTATTCCTCCTCCTTTGTCCGCTGATTTGATCACCAGACTCTCTTCCTGTTGGAGTTCAATAAGTGCTTGTTTTTCTTTGAAGGTAAGGTTTTGTTTTTTTGTTTTTTTGATTTGTAGTTGGTCAATCTCTTTCTCTATGATTTTCTGAAACGTAGAAATAACGTCTCCTTTGATGTGTGAAGGATAAAAAGTGGATCTTGGTTTTAATTCTGTGTGTTTGAATTGATCAGGTTGGTTGTTGGTTGTGATTTGTTCTTTCATATCTTTTTTGTGTGGCCCCTCGAAAAATTTTTTAAGGGTGAGGGTTCTAATGAATTTATGAAGGTCAATGAAAGTGTTAAACTTGTTAATAGTATTGTTGGGTGAGAATTTGAGTCCTTTTGAGAGGACATTTATATGTGCTCTTTCTAATTTAAAGCTGCTGAGGTTAAATATTCCTCTTTCTTCTTCTGTGGGTTCTGCATGAATTATTTTTGTGTTTTTAGTATTTTTTTGTTGAATTTTGGAACCTCCTCTCTTTCCTCTTCTGAGTGAGTACTTCTTCTTTTCTTTTGGGTTTGTCTGGTGATTCTTTGTATTTTTTCTTTTTGTGGTTCGTTTGGGGTATTTGTTTGGATAGTTGGGGGTGATTGTGTTGAGACTATTATCTGGGTTGATGGGGATAATTAGTGTCTGGTTGGGGAATACCAGGTGCTGCAGGCTCTTATCTTCCTTTAACCAGGAACTATTTCTTGCTAACAACTCTTCGCTTGTGCATAGGCTGCAATGCCGCCCCCAGCACACCCTTCTTTGCTTGTGGGCATACCACCCCGAACATGTCCAATCTTGTTTGTTCTTGAAAGCGATGTGAGGTCAGGCCTGATTAGTACTTGGTTGGGAGACTACCCTGGAATACCAGGTGCCGCAGGTTCTTTTCTTCATTTAACTGGGGACTATTTATTGCCAACAACTCTTCGCTTGTGCACAAGCTGCAATGCCGCCCCCAGCACACACATCTTCGCCTGCATCCATACCACTCTGGACACGCCCAATCTTGTCTGATCTTGGAGGCGATGCGGGGTCGGGCCTGATGAGTACATATTTAGGAGACAACCTGGGAATACCAGGTGCTGCAGGCTCTTATCTTCCTTTAACCGGGAACTATTTCTTGCTAACAACTCTTCGCTTGTGCATAGGCTCCAATGCCGCCCCCAGCACACCCTTCTTTGCTTGTGGGCATACCACCC
>WWET01001053.1:417968-431898 GCA_011038615.1 Limnodynastes dumerilii
TAGATTCATTAAGCAGTTTCATGAATTGTTGATAGGTCATGTTAAGTTTAGTATAGATTTTATTAGAATTATTGAATTCTTCTCTTTTGCGTTTTTTTATTATTTTTTGTATGGGTTTTGTCAAGTCTCTGTCCATAAAATCTTTTTTGTCCCATTTAATCTTATTAATTTTAGTCTTTCTTGTTTCTATTTCTATTTTAAACAGTTTGGTTGCGATTGTGTTTTCAAGATTAATGAAATTGGGGTCATCTCTAAAGGGATCTAGTTTTTTGTCTGTTTCAAGAATTTCATGTGACAGTGTTTGTAGTTCTTTATCACGTTGTGTGATGATGAGGTCCATTAATTTAAGGGAACATTCATCAAGAATTTCATTCCATTTCAGTATAAACGGTGTGTTATTACAATTGTGTGTCGGTAATTTAGTGACTCTAAGTCCTTGTGGTATGATTTTTTCCTTAACGTATTGTTGGAGGGTCTTTGTGTCCCACCAGAGTTTTATTTCAGTTGTTAGAATTTTTTCTAATTTTAAGAGAAGGGAGCAAGGATCTTCATTGTCATTGCTGGATTTGAGACTGTCAGTTTGTTTCCAAAATTCATTTAGATTGACACATTGGTAATCTCTGGTGCTAAGAATAGAATCGGACATGGTAGAGTGTATAGCAGAGTGTGATAATACTGTTGCTGCTAATGGGATTAGGTTGGGGTACAGTGAAGATTAGTCAGCCTTGCTGTAGCTTTGTTCATAGAAAAATATAATTGTTTGTAAATAAGGATCTTCATTATATCATATGTGTGCACAGTCCTAAAGTTAGGTTCACAGGTTTAATTCTATCTGTACAAACACAAAATGGAAGTTTCTCAATCAATTTATAGGTAAATGCAAACAGGTGCATGAAAGGCAGGGGTTAATCTGCTGGCCACGGAAACAAAGGAAAGAAAATGCCTCAGCAACACTCCCATAAACCAGTAACAGACCGTACCGTCTATCTGTAAAATAAATTAATTCTATCTGTGTTGAGTTTCTTGCTATTTTTTTTTTTAATGGTGGTGATATAATCACATTCAGTTCAATAAATAATAATAGATAGATATATAAAAACAATCTACTTTATAAATTATTTACTAAAACAATAACTATACATTGAAGCTTGCAGTCCCCTGTAATTTTTTTTTTTTTTTTACTGGTTACAGTATCTGATTTCATATCAAGAAATCAGACAACAGCATAACATATGCTTCTCCTCCTCATTATACCAACTCCTAAAACAGTTTTTATGAGAGATGCAAAATGGCTGAGCATATCAAAATGGGTTTGCTGCTAATGATTTTGGGGTAGAAAAAAGAAAGCTACATATTTTTCAGTGAAGAAGATCCATTAAATAACATCCTGATCCACACTTAAGATTGTTTTACATATGCAAGCGTAGCTAAGTTACACCCTGCTAAGGATAATGCACCCCCCCTGACCCTCCTCTCTCATGCACATAACTTAGCTGACGTGTTCAGCCTTAACTTTACCTTGCATATCCCTGGTAAGTACCTAACTCATCCTATACTGTACAATTTAAATGCCTCCCTCCGCTCATAATGCGTATATTCAGATTGAGTAGGGATGTCATGATCCTAATATAGGTTCTGTTTTCCAAAAATAATAATTTTTCCTTGGTTTGGAATAATCGGTTTCATTGAAATAACTGTTTTCAATTCTGCAAAAAAAGATATTAAACCAGTGACAAATAACTCCATGTATCTGATTGAAACAAGAAAACTTAATAGAGTGTAGCACATTCATTTGTTGATTTTACAGTTTCAGAAAAGTACTGTAAAACTCAGTGATGGGTAGATTTGTATACTGCATTGCAATTTCTGTTTATAATTACTGCAGAGTAATTAGTCAGATACACTAGCAACCTTGACGCAAGCAAACTTTTATTTATTTATTTATTTATATTTTTAAAGGTGAGAAACATAATACTGCTCTGAAGTAGTTATTTCTCCAGACCTAGTGTCTGTATCTTCATGTGTTGCTCTTCATGCATAAAAATCAATTACTGTTCTCCATACAAAGTAGCTGGCGCTTGCATTTTTCTATAATTTTTATGTTTGGAAAATGTTAATAATTACAAATGGATGAATGATTCCAGGATCTGGCTGAATTTCAGCTGTTAGATTCAGATTTTGTCTAATTTACTCACTGTGCAACAGTACAGTTGCTGTAACTTAAAGAAGACAATAAGTACATAAATAAATATAATGGGCCGGATCCAGAACTACGTCCGTCTTCCATAGACGGACGTAGTTCAATAAACAGTAGCTACCGCGCATGCGCGGTAGCTATTGTACGTAATCTGCGTATTGTTTCGATACTTAGATTGCGTAAATGCGGTCTAAAAGACCACATATACGCAATCTATGTATCGAAACGAAACGCAGATTACGTACAATACGTCACAATACGTACAAATACGTCTTTTAGACCACATATACGCAATCTATGTATCAAAACGATACCCAGATTACGTACAATAGCTACTACACATGCGCAGTAGCTACTGTTTATTGAACTACGTCTGTCTATGGAAGACGGACGTAGTTCTGGATCCAGCCCCATGTTCCCTTTTTACATTCAGTTTTTCTTTATTGTTCCAGGGCAGGGTTTATCAACTACCAATAACAGTGCATGTTTTCCAGATCTCCTCGTAATCAGTGATAAAGCGCTGGATCCAGACTTAAGAAAGAGCTTGAAATGAAGGACCTGATTCACATTTAACAATCTTCTTAAAATAAGAACTTAGTCACACCTGTTCTAAACCATGTTGATTGCAGGGGAGTCATATTTCACCTGTTGCAAACAGTACTATGGTTGAGAGGTGATAAAGCTGGTCAGTATCTGTGTTCAGTAAGCAATTCAAAGATATATCCCTGCATGCTAAGAATACAATTAAATTAATTCCCCCTGCAATCAACATAGTTTTGCCCAGGAGTGACTTTAAGTTCTTATTTTAAGAAGATTCTTAAGTGTGAATCAGGTCCTAAGAGAGGAAGGTAACACATTGGCAAAACCATGTTGATTTTAGGGGGAGTCAAGTTTATTGTATTCTTTGCATGCAGCTTTACTATTACACTATTATTTAGACTTTGGATAGGAAACATCACCTCTCATCTCTAATGCTGTTCACAACAGATGAAATATGACTCCCCCGAAATCAACATGGTTTACCCCAGGAGTAACTTTCCTCTCTTGGGTCCGGATTCACAGTTACATAGTTTTTGTCTTACGTTGTTTTAAGAATTGAGCTACTACGCATGCATAGTAGCTTATTTACACTATCTACATACCATTTCTGTATGTAGATTGCGTAAGCGTGGTCTTTAAACGCAGAAATAGTATGTAGATAGCGCAAATAAGCTACTACGCATGTGTAAATATTCAAAGTTTTTCAGAAATAACATTATTGTTGGGGGGGTTGATTTTGGATCCACAGATGGTGAATACTCTCTTCTTGCCACTGCTGATATAATAGTCATCATTTGTTTTGTTATGTGAGAAATCTTTGTTGTGGAGGCCAAAATACCTTAGAGAGCCCGTTCTGGTGTAATTGGTTTGGTTGCTGATAGTTGCTTTCTAGCATAGGAGTATATCTGCCTCCAAAATCTACTTATGTGTGGACATGCCAACAATGATAAAGAGTGATCATTACTTAATGTTGGTAATGTGATATTCCACCCATGACTAAAGCCACCAACCAACACTTCTGAAAAAATATATAGTGGAAAAAAAGTCCAGCAGAGTACACTCTCTGATCTAATGCATTATCTAAACGGATGGCTGTAGAAATTATAGTTTTCAAGTTTGTTAAACCTGTAATTTTGGAAGTTATGATAATAGTCTATGTAGAATCCAGATGGCAAATATCTGATTACTGAAGCCCCTTCTTCTTAGATAAAGTAGTGCAAGCATTATCTGAAATGCAGACCTGCTGACACCTTTGGTGAACAAGGGTAAAAAATAAAAAAAATATAAAAAAACTTTGAAAAAAAAAAAAAAAATTAATTAAAAAAGTACCTGTCTTTATTATTTCTTTATCTCACAATCCAAGGTTAGCATAATTGCCATCTCTCTGTATGATTCAGAATAAAGTCTCCTGAACAAGCTCAGTATGGTTGTATTCATTAAATAGGATTAAGGGGACTGTCCTGCTGAGAGGATCAGTAATCATCCTCAGAATAAATCTTGTACAAGGGAGGAGGCAGATGCCAATAGGTCTACTGTGTATCAGAACCCTCCTACAGCCTCCTCTTCACTGTTACCTTACTTTTTCCCCTCACACACAAGTAGTCCTCTTAGCAGGGCACAACCTTTAGATTTCTAAGGCTCCCACCTTGGGTACTTGCTGTACACAACCTGCCACACCTTTGCAAAGGCTTCCAGGCCATTAGTCTGGATCCTAAGGATCTATCTGTGCTGGAAGCTATATGTGTGCACATGTGCAGTCACAAAATGTGGGTGTGTTTTGAAAGAAACCCTTCCCCCTGGCATTTGCTATGGTGTGCAACTATATTTGTTGGGTCTGTTGAATAAAATAATCATTTTGAGGAACTCCTAAACAATGTTTAAAGTTTGAGATCCTTTCATCCTACAAACTTACCCATGCACTAATGATCTGTATCACTAATTGTATGGTGTTTCAACTTAAGTTTCTCCCTGGCATTTCTCTTGTGGGGTTTACTCATCTTTTTCCCTGTCTTCCTGGTAAACATCTTGAAGCTTGTTATCATATAAATGTGACCACATGCACCTTTTGCCAAAATGGTAAAAGCCCGTCATACATGGTGTGTAATGCCAAGTATAACAAACCCAACTTCTGGGGTAAGGTGATAGGGACATTTTGAGAACAAATAAAAGTGTTAAAATTGGGAATCCTGTTGAGCGCAAAGTGATAAATAGTGTAAAGTTGTATGTGATCATGGGCTCTATTTACTAAAATAATGTTCATATGGTAAAGCCCGTTTTGAAAACGGGCTTTATCATATGAAAACGAATTAGTCCATATTTATAATGCTCGATCGCATTAACCTTCCTGATCGCTGGCCCGCTCTAATGAATGCGGGTCAGCATTTACTAAGTGTCAGCGTGGATTTGAACAATGCACACAGACACGTTAAATAACACCATCTGAAGATGGCGTTAGGGTAAGTATTTCAGTGCTCTCCCCATATACCCCCCTTTTCTTCCCCCTAATAGCTGTTATTGGAGGGAGGAAGAGGGGGGTACATATCAGGAGACTGCTGGAATACAGTTAAGTGCAAAAATATTTAAAAAAGTAAAAAAAATAGGAAAAAAATATACATGAACTATTTTTAACTAATTTTTACCTAATAAACATATTTAATTAAAAAAGCCACACACAAAATAGTAAACGAAGGTGTTAAACTCTGTCTCTGATCCCGGCGCATGCGCAGTAATTTTGCCTTTTGAGACTTGAAATTTTACAAGTTACAAAAGGCATCTACAGCGCATGTGCCGGGACTCCATAGCCCAACGATGTCAGCGAAAGGCCCGCTGACCGTCGTGGAACCTCGCCGGAGGGGTAAGTATTAATAAATACTTCCCGCGGTCCTGCTAGGCTCGCTGCGAGTTGCAGCAAGCAACTCGCTGTAAACTCGATAGTAAATAAAGCCCCATATCCGTGATGAACTGTGCTATCGTGTTTCTTAGATGCATCATTAAGTTATAATAGCTTGTAAGTTATATTATTTTTTCTGTATGTGCTGTTAGAATGTAAAATATTTACAATTAACTAATAGTTGGAATTGTCTTTGAAACTTATAATGAGTTCTCTTCTATGTGATATAAATAATTTTGATCACAATGTAAGTTAATTGAAAAGAGCAATGATATAACCCCTAGTATCCAGTCATATTATTGTGTAATATACCAGTGAAGTCAATATAGTTATAAAAACTGAAATGTTTTACAGCACATCATTGCCGTGCAGAGTTATTAAATAGAGAAATTAGTGAAAAATTGCAAGTAATTTAAAGTGTGCTTAAAATAAAAGACAAGTGTTATATTTACTGTAACATTCTGATTATTGTAATTTTTTAAAGTAGTGCTTTCAAGTTGTTTCCTCGTCACATCAAAGCAGATCAGCATTTTAATTTTCCACATTTTAATTGTGGAAAACAAGAATGATCTAATGCCCTCAGCAACATGGAATTGCTTTGGCAGTTTTGAAATGCATAATAACCACATTATCAATTGCTATAATCATCTACAGTAAGATCAACTTGTCAACAGTTTATATCTTTTTAGGGAAGCAACAGCATTGCTACGTGACCTCTTTGATAACTTGGAATGTGCTTAAAATTTGTTAATCAGTTTTGAATTCAACCATATCCTTGTGATGGGCTGTACTCATATTCATCATTTATTAAAATGCTCATCATCCATTAAAACGCTTCTAGAATGAGTATCACACATATAAGCGTAAAGTACTTCCTATAAATGAAAATGAATTTGTGTTGGCATGCAGGAAGAGATTTTCCTGGCATTAGGTTCACACAGAATGGCTGTATAATTAAAAATGATTTGTTGCATAGCTTTCTCAAAAATGCAAATATCATTTTAGTCCATTCATTATTAGCAGGAAAAAGGCTCCTGTTAACCAATTTGCACAGGATTATTTCACAGTAAACACTTTTATTTTTTTACCCCTGCCACACCATCTGTCCTCTTATTCACAACTAACATTTGTTAACACCAAAATGATCAGTTAGATAATGATAATAATTTTTACCATTTGCTACAGGAAATTAATTGCTTGATTTGATTTAAAAAAAATCAATATCAAGTAGAAATCAATAATAATTGTGGCAAGAGTAATCTTTCAATTTAAAAATTCAAATATTTGACTAGTGGTTATTATTATTATTATCATTATTATTATTATTATTATAAAATAAAATATGTTCAGTCATGCTACGAATTATTAACCTTTTGGTTCTAGATCCAGAATTAATATAGAATTTACCGATCCTTTATTCCATACAGTGCACACCCCTTGCATCTCCTTTCACAGACGGCCTTTCCTCATGCAGAGCCCGACCTTAAGGGCCATGTATGAAATGCAGTAACTGCATTCCTACCCCCACCCACTATACATATCTTGTACGCTTGGTGAGTGGGCCCACCCCTATGTCTGAGATATACTTACGTATTGGAACACAGCATTGATTGGATGCGTTCCATTATGTCCCTTCACTGCACATGCGCAGTGTAATATGACAGACAACTTATGCGTAAAAATAAATCCACAGATGAGCGCTGGTAAATTATAAGGCAAGTTTAAATACTAGACCACAGATAATATCAATAGACACTCTTGTAATATATCCACAGAGGAATAGGACAATCGCAGGTGATAGGGTTGGTGTAGCCCAAAAGAGAACAAACTAAAAATATTTTGATACACCGTGCTTAAATCCTAGGTCCTCTATGGTATAGCTAATTTTAAAATGAGCAAGTGATATCAGAAATTTAAATTATTAGTATTTAATATAAAAAAACACAGATAAACAAAATATCAAATAAATATGAATAATAAATTATAATGGGAAACAAATACACTTGTCCGAAGTGCAGTATTTATAGTAGACTCATATATGAGATTCAGTCCCGAATAGCAGGAGATGGTGTTACACTTGTACATAGTAGTAACAATATTGTAGATACTTTAGAAGGATAAACCACTTTACCAATGATAATTAAATAAGAAGACTTCACAGGTATGTATCTATACAAGAATAGATTCAACTGAGTACAATGTTGTAATGTGTTACTGCTGAGGATGGACAAAAAGTCATTTAGAGGTAATATATTGGCACATCCAAATTGTATTTGTAGCAAATATTCGGCCTGCAAGGAAAAAGTCTCCTATTGGGTATTGGAGACCCGAACGGTAATTGCCCTAAGGCAAAGGTGAAAGCTAAATAAATATGCAGATGGACGTGAGAGTCGCTGGTCAGTCACCATGTAAATAAAGTAAATGTGCGCTGGTAGTAGGTGCATGGCGGCATATTAAAGTTCCTTAATTTCAGCAGTATAAAGCAGCATAAAAAAGAATTCAAATAGATATATTTACCACTTAGAGATGTTGTGATGTGGTATAGTGGTTTAGACTTCTGTCGGTAGTAATGGAGAGGACACGGCACCGTGTAGTTCTGCTAGTAACGATGGCGGGCGGCCCCGCCACGTGCACAGGCTGGCTAATGGTTTGAAACAAGTCAATTTGCCGGGAGGAAGAAGCTAGTGTCCACAATCAAGGTAACACTGGTTTTTAGACAACTTATGTGCATGTGTAAGTCGGCTGCCAGTATTAATTCTGGATCCGACCCTTATTGTGTATTTATTTAGCTGTAGACCTTAGTTTTATTTTTGCCTGGTAGCTTAAAACTTATTTATTCTTTTTGCTTTGTGATAAGAAATGTTGTTTTATAATATAATAAATATTATGTGTATAAATCTTAAGCCTTGGTTTTCAGTGACATTCACAGACTGTAAGTAGATTTCAGTTGTTGAGCCTTAACTGACTTGTATGGACATACATTCTAATATGTTGATAACGACACAGACATCACATTGACTGATCATTCAAAGAGATCAGCCTATAACAAAGGTAGATAAAATAAACATTGTAATTATAAACATGTTTATAGAGCTATTAGCCAATAGATTGTAGATTTAGGATACATGGCAGATTTATAGACTTTGGTATTTGTTTATTTAAAATTTGTGGATCTATTTTGTACAGAAAGCTGATCTTGCAGAGAATTAATAAGTATAGCATTCAATATCAAGCTTCTCAACTCTATGGTTTTATGAACATATAATTAACGTCATTGGAAACATAGGAAGATGCAAATTAGAAGAGATATACTAATAAACACGTTTCTGTGCACAGTTTTAGCTAGTATTGCCTCCTACTCTAAAGCTGGGTACACATTATAAAAAGTTTAACAAGATGCTAAATATTTAAATGTTATTACCCATTATTTAAAGTCCTGGTGAGTATGTCAATTAATACATACACACTGACATGATTTACCGGCAGCTCTCTTTACCATCTGTTCTTTTGACACTGTTCCTTTGTTGATCGGTAAAATTAAGCAGGTTAAAATGTCAAATTAAATGTTCGTATGTCCTTTGAAATGATTCTGCATGATCATTGAAGCGTACAAACGGAATTTGCAGCAAAAACCCCCTAATTATGCGATTGACTTTTTGTATGCAGCTTAACATGTAAGGAATATGTCACTCTACACTTTAATGCATATAGAGTCTAAATTTTGCATATTGAAATCGTGTCAGGGCAAGTTGAAAAGGAACTATCATCTCAGTTGATAAGATGCTGTTATGTTATAATGGTATTTGGCAGGGGATTATGTCGCCGCCTCAAACGGCCTTTTTTGAAATCGATTGCTTCTGCCTCGCTGAGGATGATTCCCAGGACAAAGACGACACAGCTGCGAATGGTAAGTATCCCTTCTCCTAATTCTTACCCTAACCCTGCCCTTATATTACCCTGACCCTAACCCTCCCTTCCCTGCAGCCTAACCCTAATACTCACTTCCCTGCAGTCTAACCCTAAGACTCCCCTCCCTGCTACTCATCTGTCTGGTCAGTGTGGCAGGTCTGCAGCTAGCAGCATTTCTGAATGAATGAAGGGTAAGTGTGCTGATTGGCATACTTACACATTCATTAAATAAAAATTTGGCAGTGAGGAAAGGAAATATCTGGATGCAATATCATATACCTCTCTTGTAAATGGGCCCCAAAACCTCTAATATCTAATAAAACTTAAATGTAAATTTAGGAATGATGACTCTTGCTTGACTGCCAAGAACCAAAGGAAACACTTCAAGAATTAGACAACCTTTTTCCCTCTCACACAGTTTTAGAGGATCTTGTGATGTACTGTACCCACCAAAAACATGATTACACTAGAATTAGATCGTTACAGGCAGTAAAAGTCTTAATACATACTCTGACCTTGTTGTGCCCAAGTATATAACCTAAAGATTGGCTTCAGGAAACTAGTAACTGTAATGCATTATTGTATTATATTTTTTACTTGGGATTTTTAAGAATTTCTGTATCTCTGCACAGTTGTGTTTAATGTTTGCATTACATTATTTTGAAAATGTCCACTAAATAGACTATCACTTCAAATACCCAAAGCAATACACAATGGCATATTTAGTACCTAAAAAAAAAGAATATGAGACCCAAAAATTAGCATTCTTGTCCTGATCCAGATTGTAGAGCAAATTAATGTATTCTTTTTTAACAGTGATCAAGATGTGAACAAAATTTACAGTATTTTGCGTAAACTCAATTAAATTACATTCTGTTTTTCAGTTACCCCAAAGGAAGGGAGGGGCCCAATCCAGAGGCACACACAAAGTGCGTGTCATAGATGCGTTAGAAAAGTGGGGCAGGGTGCGATCCAAATGCATACCCAACAGTGGCTATGGATTGCAAGCAATTGCACTACGTAGCATATGGACAAACACTAACTAAGCACATTGCAGCTATTTGCCCATAAAGGTTGCTCAAGTTGCAGGGTTGCACAGCGTAATGCTGTCTGTTAATGGAGGTTCTGATTAATGTGAGCAGCTCAGTTAGATTGTAAATGTCACAAGATAACAGAAAACATTATTTAAATTTTTTTATAAAAACATGAAAAAAAGGAATTTTTTCTTACTATTTGTAGAAATGAATTAACACATGCAGAATACATCAGGTGCCAGATTTACTAAGCCTCTGGAAAGGAAAAGTGGAGATGTTGATCATAGCAACCAATCAGATTCTAGCTGACATTTTATAGTATGTAATAGGAAAGTAAGAGCTAGGATCTAAGTGGTTGCTATGGGCAACATATCCACTTTTCCTTTCCTGCAGCTTAGTAAATCTGGCCCTAGGAGTGTTAGTAATAGAAATTGTTTACTACATAATTGCCGATTCTCCCGGAATGTCTGGGAGACTTCCGAAATTCGTCAAGTTCTCCTGGTATCCTGGGAGAGCCAGCAAATCTCCCGCGAGGGACTTAAGGCTCATGGTTTCCATGAAACCACGCCCACAAGTCCTGCCCCCCCCGCCTGGCAACACTAGTTTACTAGTGTTGCTAGGGACAGGGATGGACTTGATGACGCAAATTGCGTCATCAAGCCCCACCACCATCCCTATAAAACCCCCGAAAGGGGTAATTGATAGTCAAGGGGTGGGGCTTAATGATGGGATTTGCATAGATCATGCCATTAAGCCCCACCCCCTGCATGCATTTATGGCTTCCTTCCAGGATCTCCCAGAGGGAAGCTTTTAAAAGTCGGCAACCCTGTTTTACTATAGTCACTTTGTAAATTATTTTTCCTTTGGAAAATGTTTTCTATGGACCCTTTTCATTTAATAATTTAATAGTAGAAAACAACATGTTACAGTAGGAGATGTAGTGCTGCATTTTCTGTTTTACTCAACAAATTAACTTTCTTGACTAATAATAATTAAAGAAAATCTAAGAGAATGAAGGAATGAAGACATCAGCAGTTTTACAGAAGATTCTAACAGAAAGCTAATTATCTACCATAAAAAAAAAAAACTTTGGTCTGAAACTTTAATAGGTATTGTTGCAAACATCTTGGGAAGCGACTAAATTTTTGAAAAGCAATGTGCCCTGAAGTGAGTTAATAGAAAAGCTGCACAATCAATGTTTCATCAACAATATTTACTTCCCTCAAAAGTAAACTTGTAGTTTAAAGTTCTTTGTACTAACACTAGGAGAGGAGCCCTTGGGGCTCTTATGTTTGCAGTGATGTTATAAATGAGATTAAACAGCAGTATCTAGTTCTGTGAAGAAGTAAATTGATGGTCAGTTCTGTACCATTACAAATGATGTTGAAATGTCCTCTGTGATGTTAGTTATAACTGCTACTGTTCATTTATCAAAATGATTCCAAAACTGTGTTTGAAAACAATATATTCCATTAATAATAAGTATATTTTTATCTGAAAAAGCAAATACAAACCTTTATTGAAAGTTTTTTTGAGAGAGGTTAGTGTTTTAAATTATTTAAATAGTCTTTTTTCTCATTCAATTCTTTACTATTAAAGGTTATTGGAAACACATCTTGTTACATAGTTTATGTGTCACAGGCATGTAAAAGGGAGAATAATTGATACATAAAAGATAAGAAAGATAATCAATTTTGGTTAAATACATATATTATCGATGGCAGAAATGAAGGGTTGCTCTAGGAGACCTAAAGCCATTTTTTGTTTGGCTGATAGATTGCTGACTATTGAACACCACTTTAAAAAGGGCTTGCACTGCAAGGTTATTTTAAAATGGACACACACAAGATGGTGGTGGTTGCTCAAATCAGTTTATAAGCGGGGGGAGGTGTCATCGCTGCTGGATAAAGAAGACTTGGTGCATGTACAGTTTTTAGGTTAGTAAATCAATAAAAAGGGAGAACAGGAAAGGAGGGAAGATCTTGGGAAAAACATGATAAATTCCTGGAAAGAATGAATGAGGAGGAGAGTGCTGGGAGTGAGAGAGTGCAGAGAACACAGGGGAGAGAGAGAGAGATGGAGAGAGAAAGAGAGAGGGAGAGAGAGAGAGCGAAGACAGCATGGGCTAGAGGGTGCTGCACTGAGCAGGCTTTGAGTGAGCAGACATACATACACACACTATACACAACTGATATATTCTAACATAACACTAAGTAATGCTAAGTATTTGAGGAACATTATATGATTTCCATTGCTAAATGTGGCTTTTCTGTGTGGAGTTTAATTTGCTGATATCTTATTTGGAGCACGGTTTGTGTTTTAGGGAACTTTAGGGTCAACTGACACAGAGCAGGGACTGGTATTTATGTCATGTACTCTCTCTGAGTAATTTGGATGTTCATATCTAGTGAAATTTCCTGTGTAAAAAGCATAATGTCTTGTTAAACATGTTGTGCATCCATACAAACAGATTATTAAATGATATCTTCATAGAATCAAGAGGTGTTATGGAGATTTTTCCTACCTAATGGTTCAATTTCCAAAACCATAAAACGTTTTAGCATGGACAGGTTCCCCATAATGCCCTTTAATACTTTAACACTACATTTAACATTTAAAATTGCATCGCTTGCTATTTCTTATACTGTAACTATAAATTGCATGCAGAGATTGAAAATATGATGAAAACAGGTGGAAATTTACAACTGGGCAAGACTATGTTGAATTCCAGGGGGAAACAATTTATGTAAATGTTTGCAGAGAAAATACATTGCTTTTGTTTATTGCACATTTTTGTGCTGACTCCATCTACCAATAATCTGCCCATGCCTACATGAGGACACTTAAAAAAAAAATTCTAGGGACACTTAAGGATCCCAATCTGCCCCTGTTTAGATCATAATGTATATTCCATAGACAAAAAAAACCTTGCGGTTTAACATGTCTGATTAAGGTTTCGTGCATTGACACAAAATATAGAAACCTTTAAAACTTTACAGTTAACGCCAGTTAACACCAAAAAGCATTGAAATTACAACATTAAGGCTGGAGTCTTAATGGAAGTGTTCCTTAAGCAATACAGACATGGTATACCTCACATCCTATGGTAAGCAATACAGACATGGTATACCATCACATCCTGTGAATAAGCAGCGCTAAAATTTTTAGCAATCTCACTCCATGATAGTGCTGAATCTGCAGCTTACCATAGGATGTGAGGTATACCATGTCTGTATTGCTTAAGGAACACTTAGACTCCAGCCTTAATGATGCTGTGATCAAGCCCTGTCCATCCCCTGAAACGCTAGCAAATACAGTGAGTGATTGACAGGGGTGGGGCGTAATGATGCCATTTGCATA
>WWET01001053.1:445743-456200 GCA_011038615.1 Limnodynastes dumerilii
ATATATATACTAGGTGTGTGCATGTTAAAAAAATAAAAGAAAATTCCAGGGCGGGCCCCGCATATTTTCAGTTCTGGGCCCCACAATTTCTGATGGCGGCCCTGCATAAGGGTCTCAACCTTAAAATAAAAGTAAACAAATGGATAATAGTATTCAGGGAAAGCGCTGTGTGTTGTGTATACAATAAATAAATGGTCCTTAAGCAAATGAAAAATATATATTATTAATGGAAAATATATAACAATAATGGACAGCATACAGGCAGTAGGTCTGAGAATTTGAAGTCCAAAATCTTTAAATTTTTCTACTTGTTGTTTAATTAATTATTGGCTTTCATAATTGTTCCAAACATGAAAAAAAAACAAATAAACATTGTTGAGTCATGTGGGAATAAATTAAAACATTATCTGGTAAGTAGAGTAAACCTTGTACTAATAAGATTAAAATATGGGTCAAGAGTATTAATAGATGAATAATTATATACTTCAAAAATTATGAATTAATTACTTTTGACAAATGGTGTTTACCCGAAATGCATCAAGTGACCGGATCGTGAGGTGCCAGGCTGAAACTCCTTCCCATCGGTGATTGCTGTGTTGTCCGCGAACTATATTTCCATCTTCTCGCCGCATCAGATGTCCCGGCAGGGTTCCTGTTGGACCATATCATTCACTGGTGTAAGGACGTTCCACCCTGAGTGGATTTTCCCACACTATATTTATTGATTTTTTTCCCTTTAATGTTTTATATTGTTTGATGCTTTTTCTTTATAGTAAATATTTATTTATTTATTTGATTGGAGCCTTTGACTTTGATTTTATCCATATCGGTGAATTGTTTACTTTTTTAGTGGACCGCGATTTAATTCATAATTTTTGAAGTATATAATAATTTATCTATTAATACTCTTGACCCATATTTTAATCTTATTAGTACAAGGTTTACTCTACTTAGCGGATCATGTTTTAATTTATTCCCACATATGACTCAACAATGTTTATGTCTTTTTCTATCATGTTTGGAACAATTATGGGAGCCAATAATTAATTAAACAACAAGTAGAAAAATTGGAAGATTTTGGACTTCAAATTCTTAGACCTATTACCTGTATGTCGCTGATCATTATTGTTATATATTTTCCATTAATAATATATATTTTTCATTTGCATAAGGACCATTTATTTATTGTATACACAATAGACAGCACTTTCTCTGAATCAATTTGTTTGCATGTGTTACTTAGTTCCATACGAAGAAAGAAGAAATGGACTGTACTTCCCCTCTGCCCACTAAGTTGGGCGCTGGAAGCATGGTAATTGTACAGTGTGGGGGGGTATCCCACACTCGTGCAGATAAGCGGTTGTTTGGACTGCTGCTGGTCTGCACGCTTTAGTTAAGGTAGACTGAGACGAGAGAGTGGAGTGACAGGGGGAGTTCACTCCCCTCTCTTGGTCGGAAGGACAGACTTTTGCGTGCGGAAGTCGGGATCCGGTCCTATATTATTATATTCTTATCTTAATTGCAAATTGTGTGTATATCTGATTGTTTAGTTTCAAGTGCTCTCTATTTTTTTTATATTTTTCAGTTTTTGGTCAGAAGCGCATGGATGTAACAAGTAGGAGACTGGAATACACACATGAGGCATGCAGGAAAAGACACAATGACCAGCAGTTAGTGAGAGCCAGACCTTTATACTTGCTGCTCAGGTGCTGTTAATTAATTATGACAGTTATAGTCCAAATAGCAGCCCCTAGAGAAAGATCAGTAACTTGTCCAAATATTCAGGAGGCACATATGTCTAAGATTGACTCTAGGGGCGGACAGGGACACTAAAAGTTCCAATAAAGTAACATTATCATAACATGAGGATGATGTCTGCTGTCCTATATAAGTCCCAGTGTCTTCAAGGGGTTTGCCACTCATATTTTCCTGGGAAAGTGACACAACATATAATTATGAAAATGGGCCTTGGCAGAAAATATTAAGAATCCTTCAAAATCTCTAGAGCCATTATTTATGCAGTCTAATAGTGAATGAGTAAACATGAGGATTTCTAAATAACAACATCACATTTGCTAACAAGAGATGCACAGCCATAATTGTCATAAGATCAATTTATGATTGATAATGCTATTTGGAGATTTCACTGATCACTTGCAAGGTAGAATAGTAATGAAAAAAGAACATTGGCTCATAAGTTATTTTAAATGCTTTCTGACCATCTGGGAAGCATTCTCTCATAGAACATTTAACCCATAAAATTATAAATATTGTTGCAATTTATGCAACAATATTCTCATGCTGCATGTCATTGATTTAACAACAGGGGACACTGCAGCTACAGGAATCATGACCTCATAAAAAATTTATATATTATCACCATTTTAATTGTGACAATTATGCTAAATAAAATAATTGCAGAAATCATTAAGAATGCACTGTATTTACAGTATGTGTATACATTTCTTCCAAAGTGTGGATTCTCCTGGGGGTTTTTGCATAGTGATATCAATTTACCGTATAAATTCCTATATGGGTTGTTGTGTTGCTAACAAAAGGGCATAAAAAATGACAGATTAAGTCTTATTTTATATAACATTAGCTTCAAAGGGCTATATAAGATATATAACCTCATCAATTGGCAAATTAGATTCCTTTGCAGTTAACTTATGAAAGCCTGTGTCCCCTTTCTTTTATGAGTACCAAGGAACAGCCACCTCTCTTAGTCTCAGTGTGTGTTACGCCATTTTGATGTAGGGAAATTTATATGCTCTGACTTACAGATCACAAGCTCATTATATATATTACCACCCCTTTCAAATTTCTTCTTCAGATAATGGCACCTCTTAAAACCACATGAAGTATTATCCACTTTGTTTTTTTTTATATTTTTTTTTATCGGAGCATAAGATAAACAATGGGCAGGATCCAGACTTAAGAAGGAGCATGAAATTAAGAACCAAATTCATTACCCCGTAATTTTTAACATATGTGCCTAATTTTACGATTCTAGCTACTATGCATGTGTAGTAACTATTTTACGCTATCCACGTAGTATTTTGTTACGTAGATTGTGTACATGCAGTCTTTAAAAAAATCGTAAAATTAGGCACGTATGGTAAAAATTATGGGGGGTTGTGAATCTGGTCCTAAGAGAGGAAAGTTACTCCTTGGAAAAACCATGTTGATTTCAGGGGGAGTCAAGTCAATTGTATGCTTTGTATGCAGAGATATATCTTTGAATTGCTGACTGCACACAGATACTGACCAGCTTTACTATTACTCTGTTATTTAGACTTGGGCCGAGAAACATCACCTCTCAACTCTAATACTGTTTGCAACAGATGAAATATGACTCCTAAAATCATCATGGTTTAGCCCAGGGGTAACTTTCTTCTCTTAATTTCAAGCTCCTTCTTAAGTCTGGATCCAGCCCAATGCAAGCATATTTACAAGCTTGAAATACCTTTTTTTTCAAAATATATAATTGAATGCAGTGGTAATGCCAAATTGTAAACAAGGCATATGCACTATGGACCCGATCTTCAGGTCCGTCCAACAGGGGAATTACGAACGGCGCATACGTAATTCCCCTGTCTGGAAGGTTGTGTGCATGCGCACAACCTTCTTACGATGCCATAGTGGTCGGCGTATGTAGCGTGCATTACGTATACAGGCTGTTACGGAAAATGGGCTGTCCCCCTTTTACGACAGTCGTATCTCTGCTGCCCCTCAACATTTAAATGAGGGGACGGGGCAGGGGAAGCCCTGTTACAACCAGGTCGTGAAAGTTAAGGTAGGAATCTGGACACGTAAGTGTACAGATTTATTACCTTTAGTGGGGAGTGCAGGGGGTGTGCACTTCCTGCTACGACAATGGGCGTAACAACCTCATGTGCTTGTAAGGTGCGTGTTGGTCAGGATCCGGCCCTATATGTCAGTAACAATGATTACAAAGAAATTATACACTTTCGGGATCTCACGTATCAGCAATATTGAGGGTTCAAGATTCTACCACATTTGGAATTGGTGGGTCTCCCAATAGTGTTCTAGTCTTGTATCAATAGTGGTACGGAAACATGTGTGTCTTTAGGATTGGATAGAGTAGAGAAGCATGATGTTGTATTATTCCCAGGTAGTAAAAAACATCTTAACTAATTTTTCCTATGTTAGAGTGGCCTCCAACCATTCCATGGGCAATAGAATAGCTTTTCTTTAAATAGAGTTCTGTTAGGGGGTCGATACAATTTTGCAAAATACATTTTCTGGTTACTGCTCAAATAATCATGAACATTTGTTTTGTCTGTTTGTTCAGTTTTAGGTCAGGGTCCATGTAACCTAGAATAGCCCATTCTGGAGTGAATGGTAAAATGTCCAGCAAGTGTGTAACTGAGAAAAGTCCTGTTTCTAGAACCTTCTAATGCAAGGGAATTCCCAGAAGTACTAAAATAAAGTAGTACTTTTTGCACATTCATGTGGGTCAGATAAACCCATTTCAAATCTCTGTTCGGGGGAAAGATATGTTCTGTTATATATGTTTAATATAATTTATCATTTCTCTATATGTGCTTGCTCTCAGGACCATTTGTGAGTATTCTAAAGTCTCATAATCTGATCTATAGTTATGTTAGGGAATACGGAGAGCCAGTATGATAATCTAGTATGGATTTTAGTGTAGTCTAACAGATCACGAAGGATATGATAACGGAGAGATATTGTCCCCCTATTAGTCTATTGAGTAATTAGGATGTGGTTCGATGAGATTGCGTTCTTGGAAAAGTGAGGTGCCTAATGCATTTTATCTGTCTAACCAACCATCTATTAAATGGGTAAGTGGCTTTTCCATGTTGGAAAGAAGGATTTTGGAAAAAGGTTAAGAATAGAGTTTGATTTTCTGATTGTGGACCACACCATTAGCAGAGGGTTATCTTGGATACCTTGTGATAGGTCCGAGCGTTTGCAATGTAGAAATGAAGCAAGGAAGCATTCAGACACAAACAACTGCCTAAATAGCGTGTTACCATAGTACTCGTCATCGTGGATCCAGTCTCTTATAAATCTGGGATTACTGGCATAGCTATAGAGTTTTAAATTTGGAAGGTTAATTCCACCATTCTTGCAATGCTGTGTTTTATTCTATTACGCCCTGCCAGATAAAGTTCCTAATAGCCTGATTTGGGAAAATTATAATTTTTATTACATTTTAGCAGCCTGAGTAACATAGAGGAAGATTGTGTGATTTAGTCATGGCTGTACAGGTATCTGTTACTAATTTTTGCATGTTATCTGTATATAGGGTGTGGTGATTTTTAGGAAGGTGTAGACCCAGATATATCAGCGAGTGCCTGCCAGCGAGTGTACTGATTATGCCATTGGGGGCGATGCGTGGATCATAGCCAGAGAGTTACAGATTTGGAGTGGTTAATGATGAATCCAGAGACCTGTCCAAAGTCACTGATAATGTGAAATATTGCTATAATATTTGAATTCACCAGGTCCAAAATATAAAGCAGAAACTCGTATGCAAAGGCAATTATTTTGGTGTTTTTATAGGGATGCCTTTAAACCCTGGAGACATTTGTAGAATACACAATTTTATTTATTATAATGATATAGGTACATAGTGGCCATAGCTGTCGGGTTATAGGTATGGATATTAATCATATACAGCAGGCTCAAATGTACTTGGTAAGATACAGTTAAATAAAAAAAATGAAACATTACAGAATGCACAGTTCAATCAATAATGAAAAGAAATTACAGAAGACACTGCTCATGGATAGATTAATAAAACAGATACACAAATTGGATCACATAGACATGACCCCTAAGCAAGCTGTTTTGTAGTGAACAAGTCTTAATTAAATCACTAATTCTATCTCCAAAACACGGATATAAAAAATATCTAATTAGTCTTTAATAGTACAATAGTACAAATTTAAAAAGTCAATATAAACAATTGAACACAATGTTTACAACAAACAATGTGTAAATAGAAATGACAGCAGAGATAACAATGCTTATATAGTAACTCACAGCACGCTCATGGACCCGCTAATCAAGTATAGGAACCTGTCCCTGAAGGGAGAAAAACCATTAGCGGTCTCACGATCTGCACTTCACCTATTACCAAGGCATGTAAGCTGTCCCTTGCCTAAAACTTGTGATCGGGTCCAATACCATTTCTGAGTTGCATTCATTTCATCTGAAAAACACAACCGCCGGTACACACGGAAGGGGGTGCACGGTCCGATGTGCGTTTCGCCAGATGTCGGCTTTTTAAGGAGATTAATAAAACAACCAGCAGGTACTAATATACATAAAACTCCAAGATCAGCGGTACCAAATATAAATAAGGAATAGAAAAATAAAAAAGTATTAAAAAATAAAACATATTTATATAAAAATATATTGTTCCATCTGATAAAAGGCTTTATGCTAACCCATATCATAGTGGCATAATTCAAACAATAGTCCTGATCTAGAGTTCTAGGGCAGTGGATGCGCAAATCCTCTTCTCGCACATAGGTGCATTTGATTGCAACATGCAAATGGATGTGTGTAGGCATAGGCAGTTTTAGAGTTAAGACCACCATAAAAGAGAAGCCTTGTAAGTGGCTGGTGGCTTATCATATATCTGCAGATGTATGTAATGAATTCTCTGACATTTATTTTAAATATTGAATGTTATGGTTTGTTACTGGTTAATGGCAAGATTGCTGGGGTGTCTTTATTGTAAATTCCCCATACCTTGCTAGTACCTGCTCTATATTAACTTATAAATTGATTTGAGCAAGCTAAATTTTGTGTGTGTATATATATATAGATAGAGGTTGATTCAATTCAGTTTATAAGATAATTTATACAGCAGGTGCCCAAAGCATGGGGAATTTGCACAAAAAACAAAACATGGCCTGGCACTCTAGCCATTACCCAGTGACTAATCATGATCTTCTATATTCTATCTTTAAAATAAAAGTCAGAGAATTAGTTTCAGATATGTGATATAAGCCACCGGCCACTTACAAGTCTTCTCTGTTAGGTGGTCCTATCTTTAGAAAGATATTTGATATGTGACCCACAATTGGAACTCTAAATTTTAGAGTCAGGACCACCTAACAGAGAAGCCTTGTAAGTGGCGGATGGCTTATATCACATATCTGCAGATATCATTAACTAATTCTTCTCTAATGACTTTTATTTTAAAGATAGAAGATCATGATTAGTCACTGGGTAGTGGCTATAGTGCAGTTAAGGTAGCCTTCAGTGTGTAATTATGCCGGCCAGAGAGGGAGTGTCGGGAGAGTGCACCAGAGCAACACTGGCCGTACTTATGGACAGCAGCCCAGCGTAGCTCTGGATCAGGCCCTATGAGTGCATAAAGAATAAAAATGTAAAAGATTCAAACTATAACTTTTTTTTATTGATTTCTTTGTAAACTTCCATCAGTCTCAGCTGCTAACAATATTAAACAGGTAACAATCACAGATTTTCTTGTTGTTGTTTGTTGTCAACACTTTCCATTCTGCAGTAGAGAGGCTCTTACAAACAGTGTGATAGATCAATAAAAACAGGATAGGATCTAAAAGAAAAGCTCAGAATAACTGCAGGAGTCTTTCTCCCCAGAATGCGAATCACAGACAATGAGTGACTTGTATGATCTGATAGGGGCGTGTTTATGAAATACTGCGAAAAAGTGTTGTCAGGTTCATCTTTTCATATTATAGTTATCTATATTTACTCTGAAGTGTGAATTATAGTAACATGCATTTATAGTGATAGGAAAAGGATACTTTTATGCCCAGTATTTTTATATTGTTTTGTGTTGCTAAACAAGAGAAGAAAGGGATATGAATTGACTGTGATAAATGAATGCGTAAGTTAAAAGCTGTAATCCAACACTGATGACTTTGTTTATTTAAATGGCTAGGTAAGTAATTTATAGTATAAACAGGCAACTGATATGATTTGTACTTTTTGTTCCCTATCATTCTACAAATTATAATCTCTATTTCAAAAGCTCTTCAGTTGTCAACAAAAAAAGCTGTAGAATACAGGCAAATTTAGTGATTCACAAACATACAGCTACAGTTCTTGTTTATTATATGATGGCAAAGGTCAGGATGGGGGGTGTACTTTTAAAACTCAGTGTGACTTTCCAATGCATCGCTGCTCACTACAACATTTGAACAGGTAAATATGGTTTCAGTATTTTAAATATAAAGTAATTATGTAGAAATGTGGCATGACCTTTCAATGCCCTGGGCTGATATGCTTTCCCTGTCAGCCTTTGGTACCTTGCAATCTGACATGCAATCTGAGAGACCTTTATAAGGCAAATTTTTCCAACCTTTAACTACTAATAATGGAACCACATGTGGTTTTCATGGCTTGTGAGAATAAAATAATACCCTACCAAAATTTTTATACTTCCTAAAAGTGCTCCCATACACATATCAAAATTACATATGGCAAGGTAAAGGCTCACACTGTAAAATGCATATCCTCTTTTGCTCTAAATTCCAAGGGACCTGCAACTTCCTAACCTTATAAACTACCAGTGAGCAGTTCACCTAAGAAGACTATTTGAGTGGATTAGGGACTCCTCACACTATGCATTCCCACTCCATATATTACCGTGGTTGCCCACACTTCCCTCTCTAGATCACCCAATGATAGGTTCCACACTCTCTTTCTGGAGACACCTGAGGTGATGGGAAAATATATCTTCACCACTCTCCTCTCTTACTTATTTGGTTTACAATAAAGACTTCTCTCCCCCCAACCAGTTGCAACTCTAATGCTCTTGGGGCTTGGGTAGAAGCAGGCATAATTAGACATTTTTAACCATATTTACACTTAGGAAAGCTTTAAGAAGATGTGGACAAGCTAAGCATGTATCTGCACGTATCTTAAAGCTCTCTCCTCTTTCCCCTACCCTACCCTGTCCTCCCCGGCTCCATACCATACCCCCTCCCACTCTTCTTAAATCAGCCCAGAGGCTGTCGTGGCATGCCTCTTTTTTACTTCTTAAAGTATGTGCAGTCTTTAAAGATCACACGCACTCAATCTGCGTATCTAATTGGTTTGTAGATTGCCCTGAGTAGATCATTTCAAAAAAGACTGTACTTAAGAAGCAGCTGCTTCTTAAGCATGAATACAGTCCTTTGTTACTAACTCTGCTGAATCTTCTCACTTCTGGAGATCCCTGACATTTTTTGAAAATCTCTGCCTTTCTCCCTCACCCCTTTCTTATGTGATCTCACAATTCTATTATCTGCTTTTGGAAGCTAAGACTTTCCTACTCCTCTTTACAGAGGTTTGGAACAGGGAGTTGCCCACCCCTATGTCAGAGGATTACTGAGATAAAGTCTACCAATCAACACATGCATCCTCCATGAAGCCTTAGTATAATAGAAGAGCAATACAAAATTTTGACATGCTGGTATAAGTACCTCTCAACCTTTCCACATGGCCCCCCCAATCCCTGCAATGTTGACATTATTAGAAAACCCTCAGTACTTTTATCCACATTTAGTGAACTAGCCCACTCATTACTCCATATTGGGCATCGGTCCATGCTAGCTCCACAAAATTTAAGGGCCAGGATTTTCCCAGATCCCACAAACCTGGCTTTTCTGTCTGTCCAATCTGTCCCTCTCCGCCAGTGCCTCAGCAGCGCAGCATAGTCACTTATCCCGAGTCACTGAAAATCCAACTCCTCTCCTATTCTCCAGAATATACCTTTATATGACCTGGACTTTGCAGCAACTTGGTTCCCAAGGATGCAATTTAAGGACTCCCCTGATTTTAATAGCCACGCCATTTTTTTTAGCCTTCACTGAAGTCTTCAAACCCATCAATCTTCGGTACCATGAAACAGTTGGTCATACCCCTCCTTCTATCTCAGGTCATTAATCCTTGGACACATGTATTGCCCCTTTCCCAGTTCTCTTCTCCTGACTGCCCTCTCTTTCTGTTACTTCTTTCTATTTCCCTTCCTTTACTCTCTGTTGTCATAATTCTTTGTTCAAGTGACCCAGTGCTACTCAAGTAGATGATATCATCCTGAAGTCTTAGCTCCCTTCCCCCTTAACAGAACTAGATAATTGTCATCTTTCCAGCTAGCTTCAGTAAACTTGTTGAGCCTTTTTTCATCATGTTTTTGTAGTGTATGCTGACCACACTCTTTTAACATTTGTATTCTGTATAATGCAGCTGTCACTTTTATATTGTAAAACCAAAATAAAGAGAACAAAAGAAAGAAATGTGATTACATCAAGCCAGAAGAATATTAGTGTGTGTGTGTGTGTGTGTGTGTGTGTGTATTATTAACCTATCAATAAAGGATTTATGGGTGGATGGTTGGTTCTCAAACCAAACCCAAATTTCTTGTGTGAAGCTGATAATCTCAGATTTTCCTGTTGAATAAACAACACTGAAGTTATCCTTTTTGG
>WWET01001054.1:2211-36409 GCA_011038615.1 Limnodynastes dumerilii
CTCCCTTCCCGTCACTCACAAGTGACATAGGGCTCCCTTAACTATCCATGCAATGTCCGCACGGACATTTCCGCTACCCGCCTCTTATCCCCCGCCCTCCCCGGCTAATCTAAATCCCACCCCCTCCCACTTCTACCTAATCCCTCCCCGAGGTGGCATTATGTCACCTATTTCTACCTAAAATGCTCCAGGTGGTCTTTAAAGACCGCACGGAGGCAATCTATGTACCAAACTGGTACGTAGATTGTGTAAAGGACCTACTACGCATGTGTAGTAGGTCCTGTACTACAGAAAACGCACATAAGAAGCGACTGCTTCTTAAGTGTGAATCCGGCTCCCGGTCCTGAATGACTAAAGTATAATTCATGGTAAAAAAAAAATTAGAATTGTTTTGAATATTTTAAATGCACATTAGATTAATCGAAATGTCATCACTGAGGTTTAATCATGTTTAATAATAGCAAAAGAATTATAGGGGCTGAGAACAAAGATTGGTGTCTATAAACTACCAAGCGATGTATATGTGTGCTCCTAAGTAATCCTTTTGTCACCAAAAACTATCCAGTATCACCTAGCAGTGGCGTGGAGTTAACTGGAATAAATAAGTCAGCTGCTGTCTTGTTGAATTCCAGGACGTTGTAAAATTGATTATTTGTTCAAATGAATACAGTTTGTTAGATCTTGGGTCTGTTTCTGAAAAATTGTCTAGTAAAATGCTCCATTATATCAAATAAAATTCAACTTTCAGATAACATTCTACACATGACCTTGCCCGCTCCGCAGATAACCTTTACCATATCATATACTTTGCAGCATTCTTTATGCCTAGAAATGTATACTGTTTTTAGATAAACTTAGTCATTCCAGCAAGAAAATGTTAGATCATAAAACAGGCAATAAAATTTCTTATATTCTGGCTAGATTATGTCTATAACACTTTCAGTCCAACAACAAAAGAATACAACTGAATTTTATTCAATAATAAACCATCCTAATATTAACATTGTGGAAGACCATTTTTTTGGCCTAACCCAAAGACTTATTCTGCTTGTTTTCTATGTAACTAAGTTGTTCATTATCTTCTAAGTACTGAAAATATTTCCTTACTGTTGAAATAGTTTTAGTGCTATTGGACCAGATCCAGACTTGTGTCCATCACCTCACTTATGCAAGCAAAGGGGTAGATCCAGAGCTACGTACAAAAGTGATTTTACGCTAGCCGCTAGCGTAAAATCGGCCATTAGTACTTACTGCGCATGCCCGTGGCAAATGTTACGCAACGTAACTCAGAGCGTATGGGCCAGTCACGTATCATTAGCGTCAGGGCCGGCCCTAGGCTATAGGCAGTATAGGCGACTCGCCTATAGCGGCATCTTGCCAGGAGGGGCAACCCAGGGAAGAAAAGGAAACCCAGCACATGCGTAGCAGCTCCTCTTCCTTGTCAAGCAGAGTGGTGCCCATTTTCAGTCAGCTGCCTGCCCAGGCACCATTGTACCTTCACTGACACCCTCTAATAGCATAGTTGATTTTCCTGCTAGCCATATGACATCCGTACTAGCCATATGACACCCGTAATTACACTACGGAGGCGGGGTGAGGCATTTGGACAGTATGGGTGTGCTTAGGCTCGTAAGTACATGGTGCCGATACGTACGTCAGTACTTACACTGTGTAAAGTTAAGGTAGTTTGGGAAGCGTAAAAAAATGGCCAAAGTACATACATGCGAGGGGAGTGCATAGTAAATAGGCTACACGAGGAAACGTAATGAAAACGTAGGTCTGGATCTGGCCCAAAGTGCTTAAGTGGAGGGTACATGCATAAAACTCATGTAACGTCTATCACAGCATGGTGTGTGGCCTGGCTCCCTTCCCCTACTTACAGAGGCTGAGTTACGCTTGGAACAGAGCATTGGTCGGCTGCGTTCCTTTGCGGATCTATAGGTACTGCTTATGCGCAGAGCTGACTTATACCCCTTTCACATCACCATGAAATACCCGGGATTTTCGCCAAAAACCCGGGTCTCCGCAAAATGCCGGGTATTTCGTGGAGATGTGAAAGGGGTACTTCCGGTGGACCCGTGTCAGAAGACCCAGGAATTCAACCCGGGTAAAAAGAAGGGTTATTCCCGGGTCTGACACTGGTAGGGGTGCAGTGTGAAAGGTGCTACCCGGGTTTGTCAACCCGAGCAGCACCTAATGTACCTCGATTGGTGGAATTTTTTTTTACTATTGCCCTTGCAACAAGTGTTGCCAGAGCAACAGTAAACAAATTACATACACACTACTGACAGGGCAGACCCGGGTCCCGGAATTTCCTGGGTCTGCCCTGCAGTGTGAACCAGAGTCTGTGACCCTGGGATCCTCTGCTGACACAGCAATATCCCGGGTTCTCAGATCCGGATATTGCCGGGCGGCGATCTGAAAATGGTATAAGAGAAGCTGACAATATTTACTTACACATTCATAAAAAACATCTTTTTTGCTGTGAAGTAGTAATTTCCATGTGTTGAAGAAGCTGAAAAGATGTACAGTATAAAAGGTGTATCCAAAGCATTAAATAAACAAAGTGCTTTTTCTGGCTAAGAGATTCTGATCAGATTGAAAGTTCAAGAACAAGGAAGTGTTAGGGACAGCCGTCGCATCGTTCCCTCTGCCCGCCTCCAGCTCATGCCTGTCAGATGCCTCTCCTCTGTCTCCGTTTCCACTTACCTTCAGGAACCCTTCATTCACCTCTCATTACCTTTTCCTGGCTGCTCGCTGCTGCATCGCACTCCCCATACCTCCGATCTTCCGGTCCTCTCTGCTCCTGCTCTCACGCCTGCATATATATATATATATATATATATTTATATTATATTTTTAATACAAGAGATCACACTGTATATTGTCTGTTCTAATATTTAACATATCAAAGAATACATGAGGTAGATCCAGATGTTTATGTTCTGGATTTATGCGATAACAACTTGGGAACAGCAAAAAGAAATTCATTTGCTCTCGGAGGATTAAGCCACCAATAACCCAGCAGATAGTGGGACATAGATTCTATGGATAACATGTAAGGATCCTTCTTATATAATGTTATGATCATTCTTATATACAAAATCCTGACAAAAAATATTTGCAAAGTGTATTTCCTTGAGTAAGATGTGCTCTTGCAAAATAAAATGTCCATCAGCAGCCCAGAATTAGTCGGGTGTGGGTCTCCGGAAAGACTGGCCCTATTTTCGATAGGGCCGTTTTCTCCCAGCCAGTTTTGAACTGGCTGTGATTTTGATTGCATATGCCTCGAAGAGGCAAAGCAATCGATCCACGGAGCATCAACTTTTGGTGCTCCAAAAGGTAAAGCAAAACACTACCCCAACCCTTCCCCTAATTCTAACCCTAACCCTCCCCTTCCATTACCCTAACCTTCCCTTCCCCGCAGCCTGACCCTAATTCTCCCTTCCCTGTAGCCTGACCCTAACCCTCCATCTCCCGGAGCCTGACCCTAACCCTCCATCCCCTGCAGCCTGACCCTAATCCTTCCTTCTCCATTCCTGACCCTTCACCTTTCCCGTGGTGCGGGTCCTGTGTTAGTGGCGGCGGTGGCCTTTCCAAAACGGAATGGGTGAGTATGCCGATCAGGTACCTTGATTGCGTGCCTATAATACTGGGCCAGTTGATTCTTATGTCTTGCACTTCAGATGTGGAACTAGCGAGTTATGGGCCTAGGTGCAAAAAATATCCATGGGTCCTTATGATATCCCAGGTAAACCGGTGGGGAGCCTCGGCGGTGCGGGGATGACGGCTGTGGGCCCTTGTATCAGCATAGGCCCTGGTGCCATTGCACCCGTTACACCAATGGTAGTTCTGCCCCTGCTGCACTTATTATGTCTCCTTTATTCTGTCCTTCTTTCTTTCTGTATCCCCTCCCCATTTATTGCAAACCTAATAAAAACTATTGATGAAGAAATAGCTTTAGTGCGTTCATGTTACGGCTGAAGTATTCGCAGTATTCATAATATAAGTTTACACTTTGGAAACCAGCGCACAACACTACTTCTGCTCAACATATTTGGTCACGTATCTTCTTTGAGCTTTGCTACTATGTGCCTTTATGCTATGTACCATAATTGCTTGCAATTCAAAGGACACTGTCATGCCCACTTTTGGATTGTATGTAGCCCACACTAATTTCTCAAACACATCTTTGGCATGCACGATATGTACAGATTTGCTATGATTCAGGATCAGGCCCATTGTGTTTCCATCATTAGTCTCTCTTTATCATATTACCAGTGAACGTGGCTTCTCTGATGCTTGAATCCATTTGGAAGACTCAAAGAGCTCAGTTCAATTAGCCGCGAAGACGGGAACAATTTCACTGTGCGCTTTTCACATCTATTACGGTAGGTAAAATTAGCGGATTTTTATGCACACCTCTATGGGGTGCACATAGGAATCCACAAATAAAAATTTGCGGAATTAGCTTTGCATTGCAAATAACCCGGGTGCAAAGTTTGGTTTCTAATAAAGCAACAAGTACATTTTTATGATAGCAAACATTTTATGTCTGAGGTTATCTGTAACTTACTTTCCCTTACACATGGCTCTGATTTGGACTCTAGGGGCCTGATTTAAGAAGCTTGAAATTAAGGACTGTGGGCCGTATTCAGACTTCCGTGCTGCGATAAGGGCGCAAATATACGCACGGACGGAGCAAGTAACACCCACCAAAACCCCAGTCACTCCCCTTGTTAATCCATGGCCACGAAGACTTCCGCCTCCATAGACCAGCTGTACTTTTCCGTGGCCGTGTCGTATCTTCATAATCACGCCCACTTCCCTTCATTTCAATGCCCCCCCACCCATTTTCTATGTAAATTAATCCGTGCGTATTTACCCACGTGAGATTCACAAGTCCGTCCGTGACCATAATCTCTGTGAACAGCGTATAAAAAGTTACTACGCATGCGCAGTTTAAATGTACCTAAAAATACACACGGAAAATGGAGAAAAAACGGATCACTGAATACAGGCCTGTATTCACACTTAAGAAGCTTGTTTTTCTTAATTGCGTAGAATTAAGAAATGAACTACTACTCTTGTGTAGTAGCTCATTTAAGCAATCTATGTACTATTTAGGTACGTAGATTCAGTATGTGCGATCTTTAAAGACCGAGCGTACTTTTGGCATTAGAAAGAGGCGTGGCCACGGCAGCCTCTGGGCAGATTTAGGAAGAGTGGGAGGGGGGAGGTATGGTAAGGAGCGGGGTAGGGGAAAAAACATTCGTATTCTCCTTCTTAAGGAGGAGAATACGAACGGGAACTTAAGGAAGCTTTAGAACACTCTTAAGTACCCTAGGTTATTAAAAAAAGGGGGAGGTGACGGTGGAGGAAGCTTTAAGATAGGTGTGGATACACGCTTATACGGTATAAGTATATACATGCTTATTCAGTCCTAATACAGGAAAGTTGCTCCTGGGGTAAACCATGTTGATTGCAAGGGAGTCATATTTCATCTGTTGCAAAAAGTAGTTGAGAGTTGGCATATCCTAACCCAAGTATTAATAACAGTGTGATTGTAAAGCTGGTCAGTATCTGTGTGCAGTAAGCAATTCAAAGATATATCCCTGCATGCAAAGACTACAATTACCTTGACTTCCTCTAAAATCAACATGGTTTTGCCCAGGTGTAACTTTCCTCTCTTATTTTCAAGTTCCTTCTTAAGTCTGAATCAGGCCCTGAGTCTTTGCATCTTCTTAACTCTAATAACCTAATTTTCAGAAATTAATGATCTTTGCTCATCTCTTCTCCTGCCAAGTTGGCTGGATCTTTTGTATGTTAATTTGTTTTCCAGTAATTAAATTTCAGAATAGCTTTATAGATTGTTCCAGCTGCCAGCATGAATCCTAGACCCAAAAAGGCTAAAATGATGTTTAAGAGACAGTTTCCAATATAATAATCCTTTGTGACACATTAAACTGGATAACAAAAGACTGGGGTGGGGGGAAGGGAGCGGGGGTCTGATACAAGCTATAAGCACAGTGAATGCACATGCAATCCATTGGAAATGCAAACACCTTTCTATTGCTGAATAGCTACTCTACATAGTTACAGTAATATGGGGAATGAGCATGCATTTAAAACATGCACATGGATATGTATAGGCGAGAGGTGTAATGCAGCAGTCTCTACCATTGGTATCAGAATGGGGGAACTAGTAGATGAGTTGCATACAGACTCACCGGTGATCTAACGACTGGTGATACTTATAGTACACCATATGACTAGTCAGCACATGCCTTCTGGGAGAATCAAGAGACAACAGGATGGGGGCGGAGCTCAAGAGTGTATTTTATACAATTCCCTTCCTAAAGCTCTGTCCCTTCCATAATCAAAGCTGCCATATATATAGTATTGATGACGGGGGTGGGGGTGGGGGGTATTTTGCAAAGTAGAAGGAGGCTAAAAAGATTATCGGGGCAGTAAAGGAACAAACTGAGCAAAAAAACTGGTAACTTGCTTTGACAAAAGCACAGGAAAGGAAATGCCCCAGCAACACTGCCATTACCCAGTAACAGACTATACCATTCTATCTGTAACATACACACACAGGATAGAGAATGTGCAGCAACACTGCCATTACCAGTAACAGACCATTCTGTTACTGTAAAATAAAAAGCAGAAACGTCTGTTACACATATTTGCAAATATAATACATAATAAGCCACAAGCCACTAACTGGCTTTGATTTGAGGCACTCCTGTGAGTATGGCAGGTGCCGCAGCACACACTTTGGAAACCACTGCTTAAAATTCTTGTACATCTTGCCTTGATTTATATTCCCTTTGTTGGAAAATTGTAATTCAGGTAAGGTGCTGTGTGATTTTTGTCATAATTTGCTATTTTTCTATTCATTTTAAAAAGTTAAAAGTTATTTGAGTGAATTTATCATAATTTTTACTATGAATTAGAACAATACGAGAGAAAATCATAGTGAAGAGCACAGAAAGATAAAAGGGGATTTTTGGGAAATAAAAAAAAAGCTGTCAACTTGTCACACCAGTGTCTCTAAACATCTCTAATAACTTCTGTTTCCAAGGAGACAATTGTACCAAATCACGGCACACACATGTATTTCAGTGGTAATTGCTAATCCGACCAAGTGCTATCAAGGACCTTGCGCTATTACTGCTGTGTATATCTACTTTAATTGGATGTGCCAAGATTAAAAGACAGGAAACCTGAATTTTATTTTACGACAAGAAGAATGGATATCAAGTGTATTATGACTTGATATTACCAACCTTGATAGGAATATCTTTTATACACAAAATATTTTTTTCACTTATATTTATTTATTTTTTGAAAGAGATCAAATAAGCGCATACTCCTTACTTATAGCACCTAGTCAATTCAATGGGTGGGTGTATCATCCTAAAATTTAATAGGGGCAGCCACCTCTCTACTATAACCTGCTGTAGAACCAGGTCCTTAGTAGAGATTGGTAAGAAAAGAGAACAGCACACAGAAACCATCTCCGATATGGTACAGGTAAATGTGAGTAGTATGTATCCAGAGCTACAACGCCCAGCGTTAATATGCCGGGCGGAAGCGTACGATCGTCTAAAAAGACGATCTGCGCATGCGCCGGGCAGATGTTGCCCTGCGTAGCTATGGCAGCACCCGTTCCGGGATCGGGTGTCCGTAGCAGCAGCGTAGTCACGCTGAAGGGGGCGTTCCCCAGCGTTACTACGCTGCAGTTAGTGTAGTAAGGCGGGGGGAGGGAGGGTAATGAGGCTGGGAGGCAGTGCCTACCTTAGGCAGTTGCGTACGTGCAGCCTGTACGTACATCAGTAGTTACACTGTGTAAAGTTAAGGTAGGGTTTAGAAAGCGTAAAA
This sequence comes from Limnodynastes dumerilii, assembly GCA_011038615.1. NCBI lineage: Eukaryota > Metazoa > Chordata > Amphibia > Anura > Limnodynastidae > Limnodynastes > Limnodynastes dumerilii. The sequence goes on from WWET01001054.1 coordinate 10,099, forward strand.
CCAACAACGTACGTACGATCGAGGGGAATGCCTAGGGGAGCGCATAGTAATTATGCAACGGCTTAAAACGTAATGGATACGTAGCTCTGGATCTGGCCCATGGTGAGTAATTCAGAAATAGTCAGCAATATTGCAAGTCTGCACACTGTGTCCAGTAATTGTACACAGAGTCTAATTAAAGCGGTGTACTAGATTATTTATTGTAGGATAGCCTGTAGATACATTCACATGCTCACACAAGGAGAGAGAGAGAGAGAGAGAGAGAGAGAGAGAGAGAGAGGAAGAGACTGAGACCGAAGCAGCGCATAAAAGAACACGAGAGAGAGAGAGACAACAGGAGACACTAGGATGATAAGGCTGGAAAACGCTAGGAAAGAAGCAAGGGTAAACCGGAGCTGGGGCTTGAGAAAGCACAAAGCAAAAGCACAAAGCAGGAACTGAACACAGAGTGGAGACCAATCTCTATAACCAGCAGTGAGGAGTCCACACTGCCAGCTATTTAAAGATCCAGGACCATATTCACACCCAAGAGTGGACAGATCTGCATCTAACTCACTTGCGCAGCCTCTAACCCGACCCCCGTTGTTAGGTACTTACGAGTGCCATAGGGCTACCTTATCTTACCGCGCGTAGTTTCCTTCTTCTACCTAAACACTCCCCAAGGCGGCATTAGCACGCCTCTTTCTAACTAAACTATTCCATAGGTCTTTAAAGCCTAACTGGCACGTAGATTGCGTAAATGTACTACTGTGCATGTGCATTCGGCAAATTACGTACCTAAGAAGCCGGAGCTTCTTAGGTGTGAATATGGTCTCCAGCCTCCAATCAGCTCCTGCAGTCAGACACACCTCCGGCTGATTGGCAGATCAGCATGACAGTGTGTAACAACTAATATATAAACTGTGTACCTAAGAGCAGGTCATGGAAGCCATATTTATCAAAGAAAAGGTAATCTCTAAAATCTTCAGTGTGTACCCTATTAAATCTGTCCTTAATCACCCCTTAAATTTTTGTTTCCTCTTTTCTTTTGTTGTACTTTTTAAAGAATATTATTGTGTGTATTATGTACAGACCAGAATATATTATGTCATCACATGAAATTAATTGCCTTGTTGACTTTTTTACTAAAACCATTTTAGTACAGTTGTATAATAGTTTTTTTTTCAGCTAATTTACTCTTCCATAATTACATATTGAAATTGCAGTCATTTACTACCACAAATTATCCATGGTATAATTTGAAATTTGTCTAATAGCTTTTGTGTTTGTAACATTTGATAATTATACAATTGTATTTCATGACTAAGAGCAACATTCTATGAATGCCACTATTATCATTTAATGTGTTTCATGTAATAATGTCTTTTTGTGTCAAATGGTGTCATCTGAACAATATATATTCATTTGAGAAAACATTCTGTAAGCATGACTTAGGCAATTTTAATAGTGAATCCCATTATAAATATAATACTTTCTATACATAAAATACATTTTCAGGATAGGTAATATAAATTGTGACAAGCAGTGATTAGATAGATAGTAGGGTCTCGTCTATTCTGCCTTATCGAATTTTACTTCATTAAATATGTTCATTTTAGTTCAGTTGATTTCAACTGCAGTAGAAAGTCATGTGATGTTAATAAAGCCGCTGTATCCACAATGAAACTCTAACTATTAATTAAAAGTTTAATATTTTAAGAAGATGAGAAAATTCTTATTAGGCGAAGATTTACAGGTCAGCAGTACGACATCCTTTATTTTACATCTAACATTTAATAAACCCTTAGAGACCCAAGACAATTATGTGTTACCAAAAATATTTGTAATAAGAGTCAGGCGAGAATTGAATTTGAACGTGGAGTTGATTACAAAACTTTGCAAGATATAATCTATTTAAAAGTAGAACAGGTCTTGGAAATGTGCATTTTAAAGTCGATCTTGCTTGTTTTAAAGTAAACCAATCCCTTACACAAGGGGAAGACGGCCATTTTGTATCATACCATGAAATGATATATCACTTCATTCTGAGGAAAGGTTCTTTGATTTTCATCAATGTTAATAGTTTAACTAAGTGCAAGGTCAAAGCTAGGTCTTTGAACCCCCTTCTTTTCACCAACCTTAGCATTAATGACTTGTACTGCGGCAAAGGCACAGTGGATCAACTTAGAATTATGCAGGAGCTGTGGTTCAGCTGATACTCTGTGGTGGCATTTATTTTATCTGCTCAATTGTTCATGTCTTAGGGGTATATTTACAAAGGGCGATTTTTGCTGTGAAATTCAATTCACAGCGTATCGAAGCGATTTTCTAGCGATTTGCAGCATGAATTCACCGAATTCACTAAGCTAGGATTTTTAGGCGATTTTTTTTCAAACTCACACGAGATGCTGTGAGTTTGCAAGGGGGAAATCACGGTGCTTTTCTATGGAGACGCACCACGATTTGTCCTTGAAAAAAATCGCAGCAACTCGCGTGAGTTTAAAAAAAAAAAATGCAGCATGGTTGAAAGCCTTAGCCATGCTGTGCTGATAGAACTACAAGGCTCAGCATTGCTGAGCCTTGTAGTTTTATCAACGTCAGCATGGTAAGGCTTCTAACCATGCTGCGCTGTGTGCTCCGTGTCTTAAAAAAAATAGCGTGTGCACAAAACATACTGATAAAAAATACAATGTGTTCATGTGTAATAAACCTTTTCCCTAACTAATATTAACCCCTAATGTGTCCACTTACCTCCGGTGGTCCGTGTCCTATACTAAGTGTCATGTAATGTATTGTGTGGTGTAATAAATATAATAAAAAAAAAATTCACTCACCGTTTTCTGTCATCTGTCTTGGGAAGAGTTGCTTAAAGTGAAGAATCTTCTTCTTTTGATTGTAGTCTGGCGTTGGCTTGCAATCTTCTCCCCGTTGTTCAGCTCCATTTCCTCTGACTCTTCAGATCTTGCCACGTCGGGGTCTGGCTCCTCCTCCTCTTCTTTCTTCTTCTGCAAATGCCATTCTGTCACTAGGGGGCAGCCTTTTATTTAAATGATGACGTCAGAGGCCAGAGTGTAACTGTGTTTTTCTGGCTCGCAGGGTGAATTGCCACTAACTCGCCTCTAGGCAAGGGCGAATTGCTAAACGGCGAGTCAATGGCGATTTGACTGCGAGTTAGTCAAAGCGACCTTTATGAATGCAGTGAGTTGTATGTATAACATTGAAAAAATCACAGTAGCGATTTTAGGGATGGCGATTTTCCAAAAGTCTAAACTCATGTGAGTTTACCTTTTGTAAATCCGGTGATTTCATTCTCACTGCAAACTCACGTGAGTTTAGGCGATTTCTGTAAAATCGCCCTTTGTAAATATACCCCTTAGATAGCTGATTGGCTATGCAGTATGAGTTGATGCCGCTGTATTGAATTAGCTGAGCCTCGACTCTGGAACACGCAAGCTGCTTCAGGAGATTAGCTACTGAGTTCTATTGCAGCAGGCAGTGTTAGGGTTCCTGAACACCTCTATGCTGTTGACCCAGGCCTGGCACACTAGGCACCTGTTTAAGCCTACTAAATGGTGCAGAACCACCAAATATGGAGGAAAGTCCCTTATTCCATTTTGCACTGCCAGCAGGAGGCAGAGATGGTGGTGGAGAACATTTGCAGTAAGATAGACACTCTACAGCACCTAGACGTTATTTTGTATTGTGTCTCATTGATTGCGACACATTGTTTATGAGTTTAAATATTTTTGTCCAAGCCATGTCACTAAAAACCCAGGGAGGTTTTTCTCCCAGGCCTCCACAAAATGCAGGGGGCCTAAGAAGAGTAGGTTAACGATAAGCCCATAGGAGCCACACAAAGGTGTTAAATTGGAGAGAGTAGTCTATAAATGTAAGACCAATTTTCTCCCATCGCAAAATAATAGAAATTATAGAGAAAAAGTCTTTGAGTTCTATGAAAGACAGGAGGTTCTTCCCCTGCATCCGCTGGTGGACCCTAATGAGTCTTGTCTCACCCCACCTGGAGAAAATGCTTGAGGGCATGCCCGGTGTGAATTAGATGTTGTAGGTGAGTAGGGTAAGTGTGAGAGGAGGGGATATTTTAATCTTAGAGCGAAGATGTCTCCAAGCATTGAAGCGTAGTACCTGTGGTTGTATGGGTTGTATCTTGAATAGAAGAAAGTCAGGATAGAAACTGGAGCAGAATAGGAGAATGGTCATTTTACAGAGTGATCCATTGATTAATGCTTGAGGATCGAGACCACTCCAATAATCTTGTGAACATACTTGTCCAGTAGTATCCTTTTATAAATGGTATGTGGGGGGGGGGGTCATCCCTTTCCCTTTGCCTAGAGAAGGTTGCAAGGGAACATCTGGCTTTTTTACATTTACATATAAACTCCCTGAAGACCCCCCTGGACTGCCTGGAATAACCCTTTGGGTATGCGGATGGGGAGTGTCTGGAAGAGGTACAGGAATTTTGGCAAAACTGACATTTTTATGATATTGACTCCCCAGCCAAGAAAAATCCTTCTCAGATCAGGACTTGAGATCTTTTTTAACAGTCACAAGTAGAAGAGGGAAATTAGCTTGGGACAGGTCAGATGGATTTTTGGTAAGAGTCACCCCTAGAAATTTGAGCTGGGTAGGAGGCCACTTAAATGGGAATGTGTCCTGGAGACACTGGGACATGGACGGAGCTTGATTAACTCCTATGTCAACAGATTTATCAAAATGTAATTTTAAGTTAATGATTGACCCTTTCCGGTCAAATTCCTGCATGGCGGGGAGGGACACAAGCGGGTTTTTTTATGGTGGTTAAAAGGTCATCCACAAATAATGCCAGTTTAAATTCTGTTTTCTGTACTTTGATACCCTGAATGTTTGGATTTCTCTAAATGGAACAAGCTAAAACCTCCATACATAGGACAAATCTCAACAGGTACATGGGACAACCTTATCTTGTGCCATTCAAGATGTGAAATGCCTGGAATAGGCCTCCATTGATCATGATCTGGGCGAATGGGGATTGATAAAGTGCTAGAATCCTATGTAGACAAGTTGGACCCTATAGTCGGTAGATTATTTTACAATAGGTTTGAGGAGTGCACTATGTGTAATAAGGGAATAATTCAGTACACACAGATAAATTTAAAAGTATTTATTGTACTTAGCTTCAAGCTTCAATCAAGTATGTTCAGTATACAGCAAAAGTCACATCCAGGAGCCTCTGTCCTACAACGGTAGGCTGGTTAAGTCCACAGCACTTCTGCAATCAGTCTGGGCATGGAAGAATAGGCTGACATTTTAGCATAAATTGCTATCTTTTATGCTCCTTTTGCTGGACTCTACTAAAACATCTTAAAGTGATATAAATCCAGTAAAGACCCAAACCAAGGTGTTCTAGGACCTCCTTTATAAAGAGCCAGTTGACTCTGTTGAAGGCCTTTTCAGCACCTGTGGATAAAAAGAGTGTTTCAGGTGTCCCTGTTGAGAGCTGCTGGAGAAGGCTTATGACCTTGGTGGTGTTGTCTTAGGCCTCCTGGCTCGGGACAAAACCCAACTGATCATTATGGATTATATCAGCAAGAAAGGGTTGTAGCCTGTTTGTGAGAAGCTTTGTACTGAGTTTCCACATTAAGTAGAAAGATAGGTCTATAGCTAGTGCAAATAGTAGGGTCCTTGTCTTCCTTGGGTATAACAGTTATGTGGGCTGAGAGAGCGATTGGGAGAGACGTTGGTCGAATCAGTGACACTATTCAAGGCTGCAATCATGAAGGGGGTCTTCATTAGCTTTGTAGTATGAGATGGGGAGCCTATCTAGATTAAGGATTTTTGCATTTGGGGAGGATATGAAAGCTAGTTCCAATTCTTGGTCAGTGAAGGGGGTCTCCAGAGAGGCAACCATGTCCCTTGGGCTCCAAAAGTATTATTAACATTAAATAACATTCATTTCCAGTAATTTCCAGTCAAACCGGACCCCCTCACAGCTCACAAACAACGGGCAGTGTAAAAAAAATAGAGCACATCTATGAAACGGGACGTGGTTGCCGGTCCGGCTTGCCCTGTTTCAAACATAATACAGATGCCAACTAAATGACAGCTATATGATTGCTTGGACACCTATGGAAAGAGAAAATTGCTAGAGGGAGCAGGAACCTATTTACCCATTCCCAATAGCTACAGGCTGCGTCGGATGCAAAGAGTGTAAAGTTAGGGTTAGGCTGTGATGGCTGCGGCAGATGTAAGGTTAGGGCTAGGGCTTAAGGGGAAGGTTAGGGTTGGGCAGCGGGAAATGGAGAGTTAGGGTTAGGCTGCAGGGCATGGATAGTTAGAGTTTGGCTGTGGGACATGGACGTTTAGGGTTACGGTTAGGGCTCCATAAGGGGAAGGTTAGGGTTAGGCTGTGTAAAATGGATTTACTGGATTAGGTAAAAACACTTATCTTCCAACAGATGACTTTTTTGCAGGAGTCGCATTACTACCACCATCAATGGTGACAATTTAATAAACAATATAAGTGCAAAGAAATGCATAGCCAAACACAGAGGGACAGAGGACTCAAACTGGCAAAAACTCTATAATCTCCAGAATCAGAATCGGAGTTGTGTTTTAATTGGCCTCAGATTTGATTCACATAAGAAAGAGCAAACAGGGAGAATTACCAGTCTTATACAGCATAGTGTAGAATCCAAAACATGCAAGTTCTTACATTTCCAAGACATTAGAATTTTTTTCAATTTGACTTCCAAATTTGATGGTAGAAATCAAATTTTGCCTCGGTTCAACTCGAAACCGCAAAATTCGGATCTGTCAGATTTAACTGATTTAATACAATCAAAACTTCTCATCTCTAGTATAAAAGCAAACCTAAACTTTATTTCGCCCAACAGGAAGGCTGCTGTAGTCTAGATTGTGCTAATAATGTTTTGTCAAATTGAATTCTTTATTCAAGAATACTCAACTTTCTTATCCAATTGTTCTATCTTCACACTTTTGGTTTATTTGTTGGGGTTGAGTGCCTTATTTAATGTCTGAAACCAGCAAAAATATAGATTTCATTATTTGCAGTATTATTGTATGATCTACAGAGAAACAATTAGTGACTGTTGGACAGTAATGTTCTGCACCATTTAGTTCGCACAGACAATGACTGCGGTCTTTCCTTCCAACTTATCACCGTGTCCCACACCCACATTCAAGACTTCTCTTGTGGTGCCCCGCTTCATTCAAACACTCTCCCATGACTCATCAGGCTATCCCCTGCATAAATAGGAACACACTCTACTAAGCCTAAAACAATTGTGCTCATTGATCACTGGGGGCTTGAAGGTTTAACTAAATATGACTCTGAATTTCAAAATATGCTAAGAATTAAAATCAAATAAATATATAGCCATGTCAATATGAATAGAATAATGAATGAATTAATTAATTGATTAAATAAATTAGCCAGTTAGAGTCCAATTATAACAAAAGAGTGGTTATGAATAATTGATAGTCCAAAATAAAGAAGCCCTTTCTACAGTAAAAATCCTCCATCCCTTTAGGTCCTTATCCTTCCATGAGTAGGTTACTCAAAGAGCTCAAAAATATAGTGTAATGTTAATCAATGAATATTTTATTTAATAAACACTGCAAAAAAAATTTAAATCAAATCAAAAACTTCCAAGTAACAAAGTTAAAATATGAAAAAAGTAATCAGTTCATAAAGAAATCAGCTCTGAAGGTACAAGGGACCGGGAGTCCCCAGCGAAGTACCGCACTTTCCTGCACTAAACAGCTATCCCGGGCTGGATGGAATGCTGCAGGAGTCCTCTGTTCCTGAGCTTACAACAATCAGTTACTATGGTAACCAGCTGTGTTGAGAGGAATAATGTTTTTCAACTGTCAATTAATCAATTAAAACCAGGTGACAGTTGGAAGCTCAGGAGCAGAGTATTTTGTACCTGGTGGAATGGGTTATGTTGGAGGGACTCAAAGATGTTTTGTAGATGAATATATTCATTTTTTTTCTTTTAACAAAATGATTTACATCTCTTACTTAATAACTAAACATTAAAAAGATAAGATAAAAAAGAATAAAGATAAAAAAGAATAAAATGCTAACGTGTCTATTCCTAAGGGGAATGTATTATGCTGGACACTTGCTCAAGACCTATCTGTGACATTAAAGAGAAGGATGAAGGAAGAAGATGAATGGTTTTACAATTGGATAACTCTAAAACAGGTTCTTACCCCATGGGTCTTTTCCAAATTAGTACGGCTCTGACAGGACTCGCTGTGAGAAGTCTTGGGATTAAAAGTGCAGAGAAAGGAGATGTCAACATGACTGCAACAAAGGATGACATGCACAAGCTGCGTATTGAATTGCATTTTTATAACACTGGTAAAGGATGTCTCGGTTGCTTTAGTGAATGTTGAGATTGTTTCGTGTTTTCTGATTACAAAATATCCAAAGTGACAGAGTGATTAGCTGTAGTGGCCAACGATGATGGAATCTGTGTCACATGTAGATTACTAAGTATAATAGACACTAAACAGAAGTAAACACTTCAACTGCTATGGGTGCTTCAACCGTTATACATGAGTAATAACAGAGGAACTGGATCTAGAGTATTAAAATAAGAGGAAATCAGGTGGAAATTTACAGCTAGAAAAAAAGGCAAAATATGGGTTTGATTTACCAGTCGGATGGTCTGTATTTGACAGGTAATATGCCGGTACTTAAATGCCACCAGCATTCACGGCATTTTTCTATCAATCAGAATCATTAATGCTACACTTGTCTAATAGAATATTGTAATACTGACATGTTTGTTGTTTGTTAACCCTAACCCTCAGAGGTGGAACTAGCGAGTTGTGAGCCCAGGTGCAAAAAATATGCTTTGCCCTGATGATATCCCAGGTAACCCGGTGGGGGGCTTAGGTGGTGCAGTGATGATGACTGTGGGCCCTTGGTTCAGCATGGGCCCCGGTGCCGTTGCACCAATGGTGGTTCCGCCCCTGCTAACCTTTAAACCAACCCTAACCTAAACCTAATTCCTAATCCTAATCCTAACCCTAATTCTAATCCAGGACCTTTACGTGCTTTTGTATATAAATATACGCATGTCAGAGACCTGAAAGACAGATTCAGAGGTACTACAAAATCAAGTTAACCACACACCCAGTCACGGAAGTGCCACGCACGGATGGATCTCCTGTCATGTGTACATTTAAAAATGGATGGGTTTCCTTACTGTGAATCACACAGCCTTTATATGTGGTTTCTTAAAGTTACTCAGCATTCCCAGATATGCAACTAAATGCACTTGTTGATTTTCAACAACCAGTTTCATTGTGTTAATAACTGTTTATTAGCTGATTACTAAAAAGAATACACACTTTTTCCGTGTGTACGGTTGCCTCTGTGAGGCCTTCACACTTGTGAATCACTTATAACGGCATTCCCCTATTGTACATTAAGGGTCAGATTCACTAATCTGCAGGTTTGGAAAAGTAGAGATGTTGCCTATAGCAACCAATCAGATTCTAGCTCTTGTTACGAACCCGGTAATTAGGGGGAGCAGGAGCAGTTACCGGAGAGTTAACTTGGGTCCAAAGGTACTGCAGGTTGTCCCACACGATGCAGGCAACATGACTGGGATGAAGCTTGGGAGCATGGCGGGTGGAACCGACCGAGGCGTGGAGTCTAGCAGGATTGTGTTCTTCACTAGAGCCTCTGAAGGTTAGGATAGTCTGGCGCTGCTGATTTACCCACAGGTCGCGGCCTCCATGGCAACACCCGGGAGAAGAGATAGTAGAACAGATGGGAGGAAAAGGGAAGAGGCAGGTCAGCGGAGCCTGGCCTGTAACAAAACGGCAGAGAACAATAAACAATGACTAGCAGACAAGTGGGGAGTGACGGGACAAACAAGACAAACTGGACTCACTGGGGCAATCACACACTCAGTCAAACAGCGGGAACCCCCAAGGGGGTTAACAAACACTATCACACAGGAGAGGCAAGGAAAACACAAACTGGGCAGCACAATAAGGTGGGATAGAAGGCAATGGAATACTGAGGGTTAAAGGAGCAAGATACAAGGCAGGGGCAATGATGGGACACTCAAGAATCAAGAACAAAGCACAAGGCAAGAAAGAGAAAGATAGCAGGCACAGTGGCTGAAAAACAGGAACTATAACCGGCGCCAGGTTATGACAGAGAGGATCTGATATAGGGGCTGTTATACAGTGATTGGCCAGCAAAGAACCAGCTGGGAATGCTTCCAATGCAGGGCTGACACGTGGGACACGCGCCTGAGGATGTAGCTGCGCCCACATGTCTTTGGTAGTCAGGACGCCGTCACTAGGGAAGCTGTCGGCGGGGGAATCCCCGGAACCACTGCAGTGAGAGGTTATGGGCGTAGTGCGAGACGGGCATATGCAGACAGTATCAGCTAGCCGATCGCACATAGTGGCGGCAGCTGTAACAGCTCTCACTTTATTTTTACATACTAGAGAATGATGTCAGTTAAAATCTGATTGGTTGCTATGGGTGGGGGGGGCCCCATTGCTGCCCAGAATCCAACACTGTTAATCACTCTTGCAGCCTTATCAGACGAGAGTTGTCATTTTCAACATGCAGGACCCTGGGGGGGCCCCAAAATGGCATCTTGCCTAGGGACCTGTGAGTTTTAAATCCGGATCTGATGTTGAGAAGAGGTTGTTTTGGGGTCCAAGGATTTTGAGATTGTTTGAAAGTTTTAAATGGTTTTAGTAGAGATGCATGAAAGGTTGGTGGAATTCTGAGTTTCCAGTGTAAAGCTAGTCTGAAGGCGACCGGGTTGATCTTCTTAGTGATGGAAAAAGGTCAGATAAAACGGGGTCCCAGTTTTTTAGAAGGTTGCTTCAGCCTGATATTCTTTGTGGAGAGCCAAACCTTCTGACCCACCTTGAAGTTACCTCTCGCCCGATGTTGGTCCACCGTTTCTTTGGTTCTAAAGGCTAATAGCCGAAGGCAATGATTGACCCCCCTCCAAATCGCTTTCATCTTCTTGACGGTCACTCTAGTGTCAGGATTAGATGAGGTGGGACCGGTGAGAAGAGAATTTGGGCAGCACAATAAAGTGGGAGAGAAGGCAATGGAACACTGAGGGTTAAAGGAGCAAGGTACAAGGCAGGGGCAACGATGGGACACTCAAGAATCAAGAACAAAGCACAAGAAAAGAGAGAGAAAGATAGCAGGTACAGTGGCTGAAAAACAGGAACTATAACCGGTGCCAGGTTATGATCGAGAGGATCTAATATAGGGGCTGTTATACAGTGATTGGCCAGCAAAGAACCAGCTGGGAATGCTTTCAATGCAGGGCTGACACGTGGGACGCGCGCCTGAGGATGTAGCGGCACCCACGTGTCTTTGGTAGTCAGGACGCCGTATCAGCTAGCCGATCGCACATAGAAGCGGCAGCTGTAACAGCTCTCACTTTATTTTTACATACTAAAGAATGATGTCAGTTAAAATCTGATTGGTTGCTATGGGTGGGGGGGGCCCCATTGCTGCCCAGAATCCAACACTGTTAATCACTCTTGCGGCCTTATCAGATGAGAGCTGTCATTTCCGACATGCAGGACCCTGGGGGGGGGCCCCAAAATGCCATCTTGCCTAGGGACCTGTGAGTTTTAAATCCAGATCTGATGTTGAGAAGAGGTTGTTTTGGGGTCCGAGGGTTTTGAGATTGTTTGAAAGTTTTAAATGGTTTTAGTAGAAATGCATGAAAGGTTGGTGGAATTCTGAGGTTCCAGGGTAAAGCTAGTCTGAATCCTCTTAGTGATGGAAAAAGGTCCGATAAAACGGGGTCCCAGTTTTTTAGAAGGTTGCTTCAGCCTTATATTCTTTGTGGAGAGCCAAACCTTCTGACCCACCTTGAAGTTACCTCTCGCCCGATGTTGGTCCACCCTTTCTTTGGTTCTAAAGGCTGATAGCCGAAGGCAATGATTGACCCCCCTCCAAATCGCTTTCATCTTCTTGACGGTCACTCTAGTGTCAGGATTAGATGAGGTGGGACCGGTGAGAAGAGAATTTGCTTTGGGGTGGAACCTGTAAACACAGAAGAAGGGTAGAGGAATGGCGGGTGTTGTTGTAAGCAAATGCCGCCCAAGGCAAGTTTTCGGACCAGTTGTTTTGATATTTCGAAACGTAGCAGCGCAGGTATTGTTCAAGTGACTGGTTAACTCTTTCTGTCTGGCCATTTGACTGCGGGTGGTAACCAGAGGACAAGTTAATTTGGATCTCGAGAGTTTTGCAGAATGACCTCCAGAATGCAGCCACAAATTGAGAACCTCTGTCAGAAACAATTTCGGTGGGGAGTCCATGGGGTCTAAAGATGTGTTTAATGAACAGACCGGACAGAGTCTGAGCGCTGGGGAGTCCAAGTAGCAGAATGAAGTGAGCCATCTTACTGAACCGATCTACCACAACCCATATTGTAGTAAAACCTTGGGAGTTGGGTAGGTCCGTTATGGCGATTTGCGTCAAGGGATGGTTAGGTATCAGGAGAGGAAGAAGGGGACCAATGATGGAGACCTTGGAGTCTTATTTTTGGCGCAGAGGTCACAAGAATTCACAAACTCTTTAGTATCCTGGATCATAGATGGCCACCAAACTGAACAAGATAAGAGTTTAAGGGTCTTCTGAACCCCTAGATGTCCTGCTGACCTACAGGTGTGATTTTCTTGGAAAACAGATTTCCTGAGATTAATAGGGACAAAAAGAAGGTCTGGGGGTTTCTGTTTAGGGGCTTGTCCCTGGGCGGCTTGTAGCTGAGTGAGGAGATCTTGTGTAAGACCAACTATAGTGGAGGTTGGAGGGATGATGGGCAAGGGTGGGGGGGGTGGAACCATGCAGAAATGATTGGGACAGAGCGTCCGCTCTGCGGTTTAATGAACCAGGCCTGTAGGAGATTACGAAATTGAACCTGGTAAAGAATGTTGCCCAGCGGGCTTGGCGAGAATTCAGTCGTTTAGCTGACTCAATATAGACAGATTTTTGTGGTCAGTTAATACTGTCACCGTATGTATAGATCCTTCGAGCCAGTGTCTCCATTCTTCAAATGCCATTTTAATGGCTAACAATTCCTGATTTCCGACATCATAATTTCTCTCTGCTTGGGAAAATTGCTTGGAGAAATAGGCATATGGGTACCATTTAGAGTCCTGTGGGTCTTTCTGTGAAAGTATCGCTCCTGCTCCCACATCAGAAGCATCCACTTCAATGATGAATGGTAGACCAGAGTTGGGATGACGGAGAATGGGAGCCGTGGTGAAGGCCTGTTTCAATGCTTTGAAAGATTGGATGGCTTGTCTGGGCCAATTTGCTATATCAGCATTTTTTCTGGTGAGTGCAGCGATGGGGGCCATCAGGAGAGAGAAAATTCGGATAAAGCCCCGGCAGTAGTTAGCGAAACCCATAAACCTCTGGATTGGCTGTTTCCAATCTAGGATGGCCTTGACTTTATCCAGGTCCATGGCAAATCCTTGGGGAGAAATAACATACCCTAGAAAAGTTACCTTAGAAATTTCGAACTAGCATTTCTCAATCTTTGCGTAAAGCTGAAATTTTCGAAGACGAGCCAAAACTTGTCTGACATAACTGCAGTGTTCTTCTGGGGAGGATGAGAAGATTAGGATGTCATCTAAGTATACTGCTACGAACTTTCTCAGAAATTCACGTAAAACATCATTGATGAAGTCTTGAAAAACTGAAGGTGCATTACAAAGGCCGAACGGCATTACAAGGTATTCGTAGTGACCAGAGTGGGTATTGAACGCTGTCTTCCACTCATCCCCCTCCCTGATACGGACCAAGTGGTAGGCTCCACGGAGGTCAATCTTCGTGTAAATAACCGCGCCTCTGAGCTGGTTGAATAAGTCTATGATGAGAGGAATTGGGTATGTGTTCTTTATGGTGATACGGTTTAAAGCACGATAGTCAATGCATGGTCTTAAAGACCCGTCCTTTTTTCCCACGAAGAAAAATCCAGCACCTACAGGAGATCTGGAAGGTCGGATAAACTCTTTCTTAAGGTTCTCCTGGATGTATTCTTCAGTGGCGGTGGACTCTGGCCTGGACAAGGAAAATAATCTGCCTTTGGGCAATTGTGCTCCTGTTACTAGGTCGATGGCACAGTCGTAAGGCCTATGTGGAGGCAGTACTTCTGAGGCTTGCTTTGAGAACACGTCTGCAAAGTCTGAGTACTGTGGAGGAAGTTTTTCCAGGGAGACTTGAGCCAGACGTACAGGATGGGAGATACAGGAATCCTCACACGTTACCTTAGAAATTTTGAACTCGCATTTCTCAATCTTTGCGTAAAGCTGAAATTTTCGAAGACGGGCCAAAACTTGTCTGACATGACTGCAGTGTTCTTCTAGGGAGGATGAGAAGATTAGGATGTCATCTAAGTATACTGCTATGAACTTTCTCAGAAATTCACGTAAAACATCATTGATGAAGTCTTGAAAAACTGAAGGTGCATTACAAAGGCCGAACGGCATTACAAGGTATTCGCAGTGACCAGAGTGGGTATTGAACGCTGTCTTCCACTCATCCCCCTCCCTGATACGGACCAAGTTGTAGGCTCTGCGGAGGTCAATCTTCGTGTAAATAACCGCGCCTCTGAGCTGGTTGAGTAAGTCTGTGATGAGAGGAATTGGGTATGTGTTCTTTATGGTGATACGGTTCAAAGCACGATAGTCAATGCATGGTCTTAAAGACCCGTCCTTTTTTCCCACGAAGAAGAATCCGGCACCTACAGGAGATCTGGAAAGTCGGATAAACCCTTTCTTATGGTTCTCCTGGATGTATTCTTCAGTGGCAGTGGACTCTGGTCTGGATAAGGAAAATAATCTGCCTTTGGGCAATTGTGCTCCTGCTACTAGGTCGATGGCACAGTCGTAAGGCCTATGTGGAGGCAGTACTTCTGAGGCTTGCTTTGAGAACACGTCTGCAAAGTCTGAGTACTGTGGAGGAAGTTTTTCCAGGGAGACTTGAGCCAGACGTACAGGATGGGAGATACAGGAATCCTCACACTCCTTGCTCCACTGAAGAATTTCCCCCTGGGCCCAATCGATGCATGGGTTATGCAGTTGTAGCCAGGGGTGACCTAGAATGAGGCGAGCCGAGGAGTACTGTGTGATTAGGAACCTGATGGT
Source organism: Limnodynastes dumerilii (assembly GCA_011038615.1). Classification (NCBI taxonomy): domain Eukaryota; kingdom Metazoa; phylum Chordata; class Amphibia; order Anura; family Limnodynastidae; genus Limnodynastes; species Limnodynastes dumerilii. The sequence goes on from WWET01001054.1 coordinate 25,267, forward strand.
CTCAGAGTAGCAGACTCCAATGCACAATTGAAGAGATGCCGACATGTGATGGATGAGTCCTCTGCCAAGGGTTGTCCATCCAGACCTAAGGCAGAAATCGGAGAGGTGAGTCTCTCCATTTGGATGCCCAGAGATTTGGCAAGATCGATGTACAAAAAATTCCCAGAGGCCCCGCTATCAATAAAAGCTGGCAGGTCTTTAACTTGGTCCCGGAGGACCAGTCGTGCAGGAACTATTAATGACTTACATGAGGAGATGATGTGGGTACCCAGAAGAATTTCCTCAAGCTTTGGCTAGGTTAATCTTTTCCCGACAAATTCTGTTTTTTCGGGCACGCATCGGCCCTGTGAACTTTACCTCCACAATATAAACATAGGCCTAAGTTCCGTCGGCGAGCCTTCTCCTCCTTGGTGAGTCTATATGCTCCGATCTGCATAGGCTCATCCAGAGCTTGGGATTCATGAGGAACATAGATCAGTGCGAATGAGGATGAAGGCTCCTTTTCCATGCGGCGCTCCTTGAGGTGTCGGTCTACCTTAATGGCCAAGCGAATGAGATCGCTCAGGGTTTCTGCAGTGGGGAACTGAACCAAGACATCTTTTACTTGGTCTGACAACCCCATCCGGAATTGGCTGCGGAGAGCTGGGTCATTCCACCCGAAGTCATTAGCCCAGCGACGGAACTCAGCGCTGTATTCCTTGGCGGTGCGTCTACCCTGGCGAAGGGCCCGGAGTTTGGACTCTGTGGTTGTGGCCCTATCAGGGTCCTCGTAGAGTAACCCAAGTGCTTCAAAGAAGTTGTCAACCGATTGGAGTGCTGGATCATCAGGAGGAATACTGAATGGCCATGCCTGGGGGTCGCCTTGAAGAAGTGGCAGCACGAGGCCAATCCTCTGATGTTCAGTCCTTGAGGCATTGGGACGAAGTTGAAAATAAAGTCTGCAGTTTTGTTTGAAGAGGTGGAACTGGGTGCGATCACCGGAGAACTGATCCGGGAGGTTGACCTTCACATCAGTGATAGGCGCCACTGGAGCTTGGACTTGGGCTTGAACTTGGACTGGAGGTGGAGCGTCGGAAGCTTGTATGGAAGCTATGACCTCATCCTGGCTATTCACCTTTTCCGGAAGGGCTTGAACCATTTGTCCCAGGTTAGAAACCTGAGCTATGAGGGCATTGATTGCTTCTGCAGTAGACATCTTTACGATGGGTATGGCCGGTTATACTGTTACGAGCCCGGTAATTAGGGTGAGTAGGAGCAGTTACCGGAGAGTTGACTTGGGTCCAAAGGTACTGCAGGTTGTCCCACACGATGCAGGCAACAGGACTGGGATGAAGCTTGGGAGAGTGGCGGGTGGAACTGACCGAGGCGCGGAGTCTAGCAGGATCGTGTTCTTCACTAGAACCTGTAACAAAACGACAGAGAACAATAAACAATGACTAGCACACAAGTGGGGAGTGACGGGACAAACAAGACAAACTGGACTCACTGGGGCAAACACACACTCAGTCAAACAGCGGGAAGGGGGTTAACAAACACTATCACACAGGAGACACAAGGAAAACACAAACTGGGTAGCACAATAAGGTGGGAGAGAAGGCAATGGAACACTGAGGGTTAAAGGAGCAAGGTACAAGGCAGGGGCAACGATGGGACACTCAAGAATCAAGAACAAAGCACAAGGCAAGAGAGGGAAAGATAGCAGGTACAGTGGCTGAAAAACAGGAACTGTAGCCGGCGCCAGGTTATGACAGAGAGGATCAAATATAGGGGCTGTTATACAGTGATTGGTCAGCAAAGAACCAGCCTCCTGAGTGAGGAAGCGTTCCCCTGGCAACTGGGAACGCTTCCAATGCAGGGCTGACACGTGGGACGCGCTCCTGAGGCAGTAGTGGCGCTCATGTGTCTTTGGTAGTCTGGACGCTGTCGCTAGGGGAGCCGTCGGCGGGGGAATCCCCGGAACCAGTGCAGTGAGAGGTAATGGCCGCGGTGCGGGACGGGCATATGCAGACAGTATCAGCTAGCCGATCGCACATAGTGGTGGCAGTTGTAACAGCTCTTACTTTATTTTTACATACTAGAGAATGATGTCAGTTAAAATCTGATTGGTTGCTATGTTAAATACTCTTGCGGCCTTATCAGACAAGAGCTGTCATTTCCGACATGCAGGCCCCTTGGGGGGGGCAAAATGGCATCTTGCCTAGGGACCTGTGAGTTTTAAATCCGGATCTGATGTTCCACCTCTTCAAACAGAACTGCAGTCTTAAAAATGTTATGCTGATTCTATTCATTAGCATTGCAAATCTTTTAGAGACTAGTCTGGGGGCACAACAATACTGTTGCCAATGGATATTAAGAGATTGCGGGAACAGACCATGTGCTTGGAGCTCTGAGGATCCACTGCTTGTTACCCGCTTCTATGTGGGTATGGGGATGCCAATACCCTTCCATGCACTGTGTTAAGATCCCTGACCCTTACATTAAGATGATTATTCCGTGTGAATCTGGTTCTACTTCTAAATGTAAAATGAACTTCTTCCAAATAAACCTTCATACCAGGGGGGTCACAATTTTTTTTTTGGGGGGGCAAGAATTTAGCCCTCCCACTGGCATACCCATCTTATCTTGGTGTGCTCCCCAACCTTGTTGTTTTAAATGTGCATATGTGCCTCTGCAAAGTGGCGGCACAATGCCTAAGGGGCGTATCTAACCCATTGTGTGTGGGGTCAACCCATCATGTCTCCAGCCTTCTCCCAGTACTTCCATGTGTCTACAGCCCCCCAGGATGATTCCCCATCTTGTCTTACCAGCTCCCCCATAATGTGCCTCCAGCCCCCCCAGTATTCCCCATTATGTGCCTACAGCCCCCCCCCCAGTATTCACATCACGTGCAGCAGTATCCCCATCATGCGCCTCCATATCCCCAGTCTACCCATCATGTCTCCAACACACCTCCCAGTACTCCCATCATATCTCCAGACCCTCTTCCAGCACTCCCATCAAGCGCCCTCCAGCACTCCCATCATGTGCAGTATCTCCATCATGGCTTCCAGGCCCCCAGTATCGCCATCATGCACCTCCAACTCCCCAGTATTCCCATCATGTCTCCAGCCCCCTCCCAGTACTCCCATCATAGATCTAGCACACCCAGCACTCCCATCATGTGTCTCCAGCGCCCCCCAGTACTCCCATCAAGTGCCAAAAGCCTCCCCCCCCCAGCCAGTACTCCCATTAAGTGCCCCCTAAGTTTCACTTATCTTACCTGCGTCCTCCTCCTCCGTGGCACGCTCTCTCTTACCCTCATACTGGATGTTCCTTATTATTTCATTAAATTCCCCGGCACATATGTAAAACGCGCAAGGGTCAGGATCTAGTGGTCCACAGCCACAACTTAAGTGCAACTCGAACTGTGGTGGCTTGCGTTCTGACAGGCATGTTGAGGGAGGTTACGGGTGGAGCGACATAATCAATGTGCTGTAAGCTGAACACAGACATAAAAAAGAACTGTTTATGTGAAACATTTGCACCAGTTACAGATCATGGCCCAGATCCAGAAAAACGCTTGTGAGCCAATTTATGCGTGGCGGAGACGTAAAATCGCCGTTTGGTAAGTACTGCGCATGCGCACCATAGAAAATACACTCAGAAGCGTAGCGTAATTGTGAACGTATGGGCCATTCACGTATTTGTCACGTAAATACTTACGTGTGGGTGTGCCAGTTTTACGTGAGTCCAAAATACGTCTGAAATACGCTATGTAGGCGGGGTTTGTATTTAAAGTGTACAGTATGGGCGTGCTTAGCTGCGTGTTGCCCATACGTACGTGTGCGGATCACTGCGGTTACGTGGGCAAAAGTTAAGGTAGGGTTTGGAAAGCGTATCTTGACAAAATACGTACATTCAAGGGGTGTGCCTAGGGGAGTGTATAGAATATACGCACACGAAAATACACTACGCGAATAAACGTACGGCAAACGTAGTTCTGGATCTACCCCCATGTCTAAGGATCGGATCCAGATTTAGTAAAGATAGCCCACTTATGCATGCATGGTGCGTAAGTGGTCTAAATGGACTGGAGGGCACATGCATCCTCCAGATGTTATGTTAGTGTTACGAATACTAACGTTAATACCATCGTATGGAGCTTCGTTCCATACAATGACATTTAAGTGGGAAGGGGCTGTGCTTCCCCTGGGCTTGCAATGGTGGGCGGAGGGAAGCATGTAAATTGTACAGTGGGAAAGATTTCCCCCACTTACGAGTGAATCAGTAGCCAAACGGACCACTAATCTGCAAGTGTGACTTAAGGCTGCCTTATGGGAGTGTAAGTCACACTTGTTACGAATGAAAGAGGGGAGTGACAGGGGGAGTGATGGGGGAGTGACAGGAGGAGTGACAGGGGGAGTAATGGTGGAGTGACAGGAGGGCATAGAAAAGTCCCATAGACAAGACTACATCAATAACTCAAAATCCATAGAAGCACATGGTGTCCTTGGGATAATATCCATAGGTAGTGTCACATGCTCACCAACCAACAGCTGTTACGGGCTATCCGTCATCAGGGTAAAGTGAAGCACAATCCCATGAGGCACAACAGCGCAATATATACAGGTTAAGCTTCAGCTGCTAGAAAATATATATATATATATATATATTTATTTACTTATATCTTTAGGAAAACTTGAGATATTTTATTATTCTACTCTGGCTCCTTTGTATAATTGTTTATTTAATATAATAATTTATTTTTGTGCTTGTACATAGAAGGTAAAGGAAAGAAAGGAGTTACATATCCCACAGTTCTTGAATACGTTGAAGTCAAAGTAGGTAAGTTTAAAAAACTACAATTAAAAAAATATATAATAAAAGCAATACAAAATGGGTAAACAATCAAGTTGTTTACTCTATTATAGTATCAAGTACATTTAGGCATTTTTATATTAATAACAAACTATATAATAACTACATATATAAACTATCATTTAGATTTTTCTTGTCATTACACATTTTTGTGTTTTTTCCTGTGGCCCATGCAATGACACTTGGCTCAATAAAACACTCATACGTGTTATTGAGATGAAGAAAAATCTACCTCAATCGTACTTTATGACCTTAGTAGCATTATAATTGCAAGTCAATGCTAGGAGGTTCAAACAAAAAAGTGAACTGGGAATCATTAATTAATGTAACTGAATTGCATATCTCTTGTAGAACCTGTACAGAGGCCTCAAGTTGTATCCACGCCAATTCCAACCACTCCAGCTACAACTTACCCTCCTACTACTACACCAGAGCCAACAACTCCACAGCCCACCACTACACCAAGGCCTACAACCACCACCACAACCATCACAACTACTACAGCTAGGACAAGACCACCTCTCGTACGAGCAAGAGACACAGGTCAGTATTCTCACACCTCTTCTAATACCAATGTTATATTCAACAGACTGGTAGAGACATAGGACCAGATCATGAATTAAGAAATTGAGCTGACATACCTACGCAATGTGCTTTCCGGGCTGAAATCAGCCTTCCAGGCCACCCGCCATGCATATGAGATATTATGGTGGGTGTGCTTTGGCATTTACATTGTACAGTAATGGCTGGAATTAGCCTTTATCTACAATCCTATATTCCACAATATAGCTGGGAGAGCTTCCTATTCTCTTGCATGTGGTATTGTGGATCAGACATTCCGTATTCCATTATTCTCCGTTATGGGAGTTACGTATGGAATTTCTTTTTAAATGTGGATCAAGACTGGATCCAGACCTAAGAACGTTAGCCCACTTACGTACTCAAAATGCGTAAATGGGCTATATTGATAAGACGGCGCAGATGTTAAGCAAAGTTTGCAATAGTAGAATTTAGTTCTTCTCCTTTCAAAGTTTGAAAGGTGGACAAGGGAAATGTAAAATTTACAGTAGGGGCAGGGTTTGGAAGACACGCGTAGGTCGGCAATTGAACGGAGCACTGATCTGCGCGTTTCACTTCAGGCTTATGGCTGTCTAGCGGCTATAAAGCCCGCAAGAGAGAAGGGAGGGCACGCGTAGGTCGGCAATTGAACGGAGCACTGATCTGCGCGTTTCACTTCAGGCTTATGGCTGTCTAGCGGCTATAAAGCCCGCAAGAGAGAAGGGAGTGACGGGGGGAGTTCACTCTCCTCTCTCTTTCAGACGGACAGCCTCCTGCACATACAGAAAGCATGCAGGGCTCTGGATCCGGTCCTAAATCCTGGCAGCTGACCTTCCGTGGCCAATTCCTTACCCTCAGGATGTGGTGCACTTCAAATGCGTTACAAAGGGTAAGAAATCAATGCCAATGTATTGTGCCCATGATACATCATTGCTATATACAGTTAGAAAATCTTTAATTTTTTTCATGTTCTTTTTTTTTTTGCATTTTTTGTGACATTTTGTTTCTCGCACAGTCGCTCACATTAATCAGAACCTCCACATACAGGCAGCTTCACCCTGTACTTCACTGCACTTCTGCTATGTATTTGGACACCTAACTGCATTGCAGCTGCTGTGTGTCTGTACACTATGGACCTGATTCACAGATAAGAGTAAGTTAGCTGCGGGCAAATTAGCACCTAACTTCCTCTTCCAACCCCCAGCCCGACCCCCATTGTAAGGTACCTTATGGCACTTACGGGTGCCAGAGGGCTACCTTATATCGCCGTGCAATGTCCGTACGGACATTGCCTCTCCCCGCCCTCCCCAGCTCATCTAATTACCTCCCCTTCCCACTTCTACCTAAAAACGCCCCTAGGCGGCATAATGCCGCCTCTATGGACGTAAATCTCTGCGTGTGGTCTTTACCACTACTACGTAGATAGCGTAAGTGACCTACTACGCATGAGCAGTAAGTCATTTCGGCCAGATACGCACTTAAGAAGCAGAAGTGTGGATCAGGCCCTATATGTTGTAATTGCTTACAATTTAAAGCCACCATTATGTGCACTTTTGGATCAGAAACTCAGAAGTTGTAGGGCTCGGAACACATCTGTGGGGCTCCGCCCCTATGTGATGTAATCGGTGACATCACATGGGACGCGGCCCTACGGATCTGCGTCAGCATCTGGCCGGTGCCCAGGTAAATCCTTCCCTGCGCATTGGCCCACTATTGACGGCAGGCCATCATCAGCTCGGGCCCTTTACAGTGGTCCCAGTTGTTACCCCCTTATGGTGCGGACATAGCCCACCCCACTTTCTCAAATGCATCTGTGGCACATCCTGAATTCCGTGGGCCTTTGAGCCCAAGAACATCCAGTTGGCACTTTATAAAGTTCTTCCGCTGTATAGATCTTTGTTCTTTCTTCATATTGCCTAAATTTTTCTATGTATTTAAAAGTTTCTACTATAAATTGCCTTTGACTGTCCTCCTCAGAGCCACAAATAACAAGGGCTTCCGATCTTTCTTAATACATTTTAAACCTTAATAAGTTATATTCATAAAACCCTGCATTATTTTACCATAGGTATATAAAAAAAAAGACATAATATTTAGTGCCCATTTACCTTGATAATGTCACACAGACAAAGTAATGACTTATGACATTTTACAATAACCAGCCACAAATGAAAGTGTTATTATATGCCATAATGCCTTAATTTCACAATTTAGATACTTCCAACTCATAAAATAAAATGCCATCTCTTTTTTTTTTCCCTAGTATTTTACTGTTTCATTTGATTGACACTTGAATTATTGCAAATGAGAAAATGAGCCCGTATTATTCCATTGTTGCAGGGCAAACTATTTTGTTCTGAACATAAATTACACTTCAATGAAAAAATATAAAACAACTTCCTGCATTCGGTAATAAACTGTCAATATAACCTTAAGACTTTATAATATAACTTTTAAAAACTAATGAAATTCATTTGCCTCGTCTTAGAAGGGAGTTTATATTTATTATTAAGAACAAAACCCACGCTGAAATGAGATTTAATGTCAGAGAATAGCGAGAAATATTCCTACACGCTGCCAATAAATAATCTTGAAACCGAAAATTCGCTACAACAGCTTGTGTATCAAATGAGTTCCCAGGTCTGTGGCTTCCTAAAAATGTATAAATGTCCACTTTAGAATATAACATGAAAATGTTAGACCGGATTCACACTTACAATTAAACTAAGCACGCACGTATTCGCAAAACTATGCACCTAAGCGGCAAGGCAACTCCCATGACACTCACCTCAGACTTAAGCTAACTTTCGCCACCATAGGGCAACTTTAACTGTACGTGCGTATATTTGTGTTTAATGAAACAGAGCGATTATCGCTGCAGGAGGTGTGCAATAATTTGGACAATTTTTCCCTATGGAAAGGTCTCTGCATCGGTACCATTCACCTCTCCTGCTGGAACTGATAATCAATGTTGGCAGGTCGCCTGTGCTTATTGGCTAGCCCCTACACCTTCTGACCTGAGTTTCCCCGTCTGTCTGACTCCATAATTTATTTTATGACTGCTGTACTTTTCAGCAGTTATGGAGTCAGAAAGATAGGAAAGCTCTGCCCAGGAGATGGAGGTTCAGTTCGATGGACGCACATTACTTAATATTAAGCGCTTGCTGACGATAATCATTTGGAGAGCTAAACAATAATATTACATCATAACATTTGACATTTCTGGAGCAGTTATTGGGTGTGTTATTAATCCATCTTGCCCACACACTAGAGCAATAATTGGCCCCCTTGCCTGATGCTTGGATGATTGGACCAATAATCACTGTAGTATATGGCCAGCTTTACATAACACATTATAGTTGAGGATCCAAAATGAATAACAACAAAAACACAATTGAGCTTATTAGCAATAAATCCCTTTCCCCCATTTAATAGAACTGTTACGTTCCTGTGTCTGGGGTCCTCTGTCCAACCTGTGGCCCAAAAGGTATTATGAAACTACGACTCCCAGCATGCTTTAACTGCATAGACATAGCAGATATCTGACAAAGAATGCTGGGAGTTGTAGTTTCAAAACACCTGTTGGGCCTAAGGTTGGACAGACCTGCTCTACAGTTTCAAGGATTCTCATAGAAGCCTCCATAGACAGAAGCCACTCAGCTTTAAAGAGATGCTGTGAAAATATTTCACTGATCTTTAGTGTTCATGGGGCCAGATTTACTAAACTGCGGTAAAGGAAAAATGTAGATGGATGGATGTTGCTCATAGCAACCAATCAGATTCTAGCTCTCACTTTCCTATTGCATACTAGAGAATGTCAGCTAGAATCTGATTGGTTACAATGGGCAACATCTCCACTTTTACTTCTCTGCATCTAAGTAAATCTGGCCCCATGTATTCAAGTCGCATTTCGCCTTTTTCATGACAATTCATCTGTGCTACCCAATGGGAAAGCATTTCATCCTATCCAGACTTAAGTGCAATGAAGCAGATCCAGCACTCTTCTCCAGAGGTCCTGTAGCGGAACATCACCAAATCCTAAGTCCCACTCCCCTCATACGTACAGTACTTCTTATGGCAGGAACCTACCTTATCATTTATGCAGTGCCCCCATGTAAAATGTGTAAATGAGGATAGTACATAAGGGCTTAACCAAGCCCTTACCATAGGCTTTAAATACATCCCTCCATATGTGCCCAGTGTTCCCCCAGAGACTCTTCTCACTCTGCCATCGGAAAGCCTGGATCCGGAGTATTGAACATGGTGAGTAAAGCTTTGTATGTGCACAAGCACATTCGCCATATGCGGACAACTCCACCATTTTGCGTTCGCAGTATTCATAAAACTTCAGGTAGGCCCTGGCTATTGGGAGCCCATTGGAAAAGGAGTGGTTAGCGCAGTGATCACGTGGATGTCTGAATCTAGTGGCTTTGTCATTGTGAATCGCTATGAATCCGTTGCTCAGGAATCTGTTTACATTAGAATCAGGGACCGGATTCTGACCTAAGAACAACAGGTCACTTACGCATGCAAGGTGCGTAAGTGGCCTGACTTCACTGGAGGGCGCATGCTCCCTCCAGATGTTACGCTAGGGTTACTATAGTAACCCTAGCGTATAAACAATCGGACGGAACTTTGTTCCTTCCGAGACCATTTAAGTGGAAATGTGCTGTGCTTCCCCTCAGTGGAAATGCGCTGTGCTTCCCCTCAGTGGAAATGTGCTGTGCTTCCCTTCAGTGGGAATGTGCTGTGCTTCCCCTCAGTGGAAATGTGCTGTGCTTCCAGCGGCCGTACGGACCGCTGATCCGCACAATACACTTAATGCAGGTGAATGGCAGTGTAAGCTTCCATAGAGCATGCACAAGAGAGGGGAGTGACAGGGGGCATGCACTCCCCTCTCTCTAGCGGACGTACAGACCCCACATGTACGGAAAATGTGTTGTGGTCTAAATCCGGTGCCAGATCTTTGTATCAAGTAAAAAAAAGAAAAGAATGTAAACAGTAATTGCTCTATACCTGGCTGCAGGCAGCGAATCCCCAGGAATTCACCTAACCCCCAATGAAACTGAAAAGTGTGTGTATAAATACTGTACAGGGGGGAGAAGGGGCTAGCACCAATAGAGCACTTCTGTAATGTTGGCAATTAATTTCTACCATACTATATTCTGATCTATTGATGAATCGGGACTTCCATCTCCGGAACTGTATTTTTCACTATACGGACTCCCGACACTATAGCCAGCCCCTCTCTGGGTACATATACCGCTCCTTGCCTGATGGCTTATTTTATGTATTTTTATGTTGGTTGAATTAATAAATATGTTTTTCTTTTTTACCTCACACCATGTCTGATTGAATAGAGATGGAAGTCCCGATTCATCAATAGATCAGTATATAACATTACAGAAGTGCTCTACTGGTGCTAGCCCCTTCTACCCCCTGTATTTATACACATAGGGCCAGATCCAGAACAACGCTTGTGAGCGAATTTACGCGTGGCGAAGACGTAAAATCGCCTATTTGTAAGTACTGCGCATGCGCACCATAGAAAATACGCACAGTAACGTAGCGTAATTGTGAATTCTACCCCCTTATACACATAGGGCCAGATCCAGAACAACGCTTGTGAGCGAATTTACGCGTGGCGAAGACGTAAAATCGCCTATTTGTAAGTACTGCGCATGCGCACCATAGAAAATACGCACAGTAACGTAGCGTAATGTAATTG
>WWET01001054.1:38179-58725 GCA_011038615.1 Limnodynastes dumerilii
TATTCTGCTCTAATATGTATTCTTATTTAAACACCCTTAAATTGATTATATCTGTCTGCTAGATAATGTGAAATGCCATGTGCTTGTAAGCCATCTTGGGTAACGTGTTAGCAGCCATATTGGAAAGGACCTTTGTCTGAATGAACTAATGTAATATCTGTTACCTGTGTATTCCTGTAAATGTATAATAAATTATTGTTAAACTTTGTTAAACCTTATTAGACAAATCAAAGCATGTCATTCAAAAAATATTAATATCAACAATATACACTGCTCAAAAAAATAAAGGGAACAACACAATGTAACTACAAGTCAATCACACTTCTGTGTAATCAAACTGTCCACTTAGGAAGCAACACTGATTGACAATCAATGTCACATGCTGTTTTGCAAATGGAATAGACAACAGTTGGAAATTATAGGCAATTAGCAAGACACCCCAAATAAAGGAATATTTCTGCAGGTGGTGACACAGACCACTTCTCAGTTCCTATGCTTTCTGGCTGATGTTTTGGTCACTTTTGAATGCTGGCGGTGCTTTCACTCTAGTGGTAGCATGAGACTACAGGTGGGGGTTGTGCTTACAGCCTTACACCGTGCAGGACGTTTGGCATTTGCCAGAGAACACCAAGATTGGCAAATTCGCTACTGGCGCTCTGTGCTCTTCATATGTTCGTCTGTGTCCCAGGCCCCGTATCCGCCTTTCAGTCTTGTGGCACACACAATCTGATTTATTTAGAATTTCCTAAAATGGACCACATCTAGATATACGAAAAGGGGGCATTGTCTGATCGCTAGGATAGTGATTGCTGCATGCTCATTATGGATCTGGATCTCCTGGATCCAGAGTTACATCCCATCTGAACATTCAAAGTGTAGGCGGCGCAGAAGTTTTAAGGTGGAGTCCTTGGATCATAAATTCGTCTGGGCAAAGGTACGTCCATATGGAAGGCTAGATCCAGCGGCGACACACCATTGGATCCCCAATGCTGCTGCGATTGGAGCTGAAGTTTGATCTCCTTACTGTCTGCACATTTAAACTAAGGATGGTTCAGCAGTTTTAAGGCAGGGTTCTTGGGCCATAAGTCCATACAAGCGAGTGTACGCCCCTAGGGATGGCTATATCCAGCAGGGGTGTGAGTCCCTGGAAAGAACATCCCTATTTCGATAGGGCCATCTTCTCCCAGCCAGTTTCAAATGAGGCACAGCAATCAATCCCTGGAGCACCAAACACGGTGCTCCGAAATGTAAGACTCTTTACTACCACAACCCTTCCCCTAATTCTAACCCTAACCCTCCTATCACAAACCGCGGCAGACGCCGCACTTACCTGTGCCCTGGTTCCTTGTCTGTACCATTCTCCCGGCGCACGGGTCCTCGCAGCCGTCGGAGACTGTCACTAAAACAGTGACAGCCTCAGGCATACTCACCAGTCTGGACGCGGCGTCTCTACATCCCTCCCTTCCCCGCAGCCTGACCCTAACCCTCCCTTCCCCACAGCCTGACCCTAACCCTCCATCTCCTGCAGCCTGACCCTGGAGAGGTTACTCACCTTTCCCATGGTATAGGTCCTGCGGCAACGGCATTTCCAAAAAAATGGAATGGGTGAGTATGCCGATCGGCATATTCTGATTCACCCATTCTGAAAAAAAAAAACATAAAATGGGTGGTATTTGAAATAGGGGCAGCCGAAAAGGAACTTTTAGAATGTCCCTATTTCAGAAATCCTCCATTCTATGCGGGGACTGCAACCAATCCAGCAGGAACCTCACTGCCGTCTAACTCATGGCTCCATTGGGAACAACAATGTAAGTCTGAATCCAGCCCAATGTTCCTGCAGAATGACATCCAGTTCCATTCAACTCTCAGGCCTTATCTGTTATCACTTTCTATTATTCATTAAGATATCATTTTATATTCATGAAAGATAAGATGAGCCATTCTGTATTAAACAGCCCATTTCAATGTGTACTGTAGATATTTAAATTTCCTGTGAATAGTCTTATATGGCCATTCCCAAAAAATAATCACTTTTTATGAGACACAAATTAGACAACGGTATAAAAGAAAAAAAAAAGATGAACTTTTGTGTTAGATTTTATCTGTTCATAAAGTTCACATTTAGGGTCTCTTAATAAATGGTCCCATTGACTTAATGAAATCTATGATTTAATTTATGACTAATATTAAAAGTATTCCAAAATTTTAACATTCAACGCATTATCATTTTCCTCTAGTCTGAGTAATACAAAAGTCCATTAAATCTAAATACCCAAGTTATTTTATATGCAAAAGACACTAATAACTTTCACATGCAAAGGTTTCAGACACTTTGTATAAATAAAGATATATGAGATGAAGTTCTTACAGTGGGAATATAAATTACAAGATTGCAAAAAAAATGATGCTAATAAGGGGCCGTATTCAGAGAACCGTTTTTTTTTTTTTTGTACGCAATTTATGCACAGCCAGAGTAAGGACACACCCACCAACAACCATGACGCTCCCCTCTCCCGGATATGCTGTCGGTGACTTACGAGTCCCTAGATCACTCTGCTCTTTAGGTGTGTACTTACAGGCGTATATGTGCTTCGTCTTTGCGATTCTTGATAACCACGCCTCCATGCGTTCATTTAAATACCTCCCCCCACCCACTTTTATGTAAATTTGCAAGTACGTATTTCTACGCCGCCCATCCGCATGTCTATACCCAAGTACGATTCACATGCCCGTGCCTAAAGCACTTACGAGCGTATATTCAACGTAAATAAAGTTACTACACATGCGCAGTTGATCCGATCCTAAAAATATGCACGCTGAATATGGCCCAAGGGTAGACATAAAGGCAGTTGTTCCATCACAGTAATTAGAAGAGGTCCACTTGGGCCAGAAAGAGTCATGGGTGTCTATTGAAAAAACGCAGAGATCAGAAATACAAATACGGAATAGCTGCCTCATATAGGGCCTGATCCAGACCTACGCTGATGCGCTGTGCTTACTAAAGCACAGCGTATCGGCGTTCACTTTCCCTGGCACTCCCCCTTTGTGGGTGTATGGCCCCTTCCTTACGCCGGCTGAAGGCTACCCTAACTTCAGCCGGCGTAAGGAAGGGGCCATACGCTCGCACAGGAGCGTATGGCTGCTTAGCCCGCCCTCCTACCCTCATTTACCTACCTTCCCCCGCCCACCTGCACTCACCTTAACGTAGGGACGCTGGGGGACGTCCCCTCCAGCGTCCCTACGGCGCTGCTACGGACGCCCGATCCAGGATCGGGCATTGCCGTAGCAACGCCGGGCAACATCTGCCCGGCGCATGCGAAGATCGGCTGAAAAGCCAATCTTACGCTTATGCCCGCCGTCCTAGCGACGGCGGGCGTTATTCTGGATCAGGCCCATGGTCCTTAACAATTTTAATTTTATTTCATAATCAATAGTCACCAGTCCTATTAAGGACCGTTTGTCTTCAGATGTCTCCCTAGTTATTCTATAATGTCTTATGCCCCTGTCACTCATTTTGTCACCATTCATGTCATCATTTATTTCACATCAGCCACTTTACTCTAATATGTAGAGTTAAAACAAAGTAAATACTGTCACTTAAATATTAAATTAAATACTGTCACTTTAAACTTGGTTTAGCGTCACATTGTACCACCTTCATTTACACTTTGTTTAAGCTTTTCGTTTTATATTGTTATTATATTTATTGCCTGTTACTTTTATTGGTTATAACATGGAGCTAATTATTTTAAATAATAAGAGAAAGCGACTCAATTTTGAACCTTATCCTTCCTGATCCAGAAGAATGCTTTAAATAGCCATTCGGCTCACACACCCCCTATGCCTTGATAAAGAATTCTTAGCAATTTGAAACGCGTCGTGTCTCTAAGTTGCGGTTCTGTTAGCTGTTCCTTTCCTCTCCTGTGGTTTCTCTGGAATTTACCATCACACATAGGTCCGGTTTGTGAATCTGTTTTCCAGAGATCAGGTACTCGCTACTGTTCCGTTACCGCTCTATTATTATTGTTATTTATTGCCACTGATTGATATTTTGTACACTTATGCTCCATATATTGTTTTTGTTTTATACTGTGTCTCTTTTATTGTAATAAATAGATTTTCTATATACATATACTGATCTAATTTTTTTTTTACCACAACGGGGGAGCGTTCCCATCACCCCCTTCCCCACTTGGGGAACACCATCCACCTTGAGAGGGTCCACAGGGGAGAACGTCACCATTTAAAGGAGACTACACTTTATTAGGATATCGGACTAAATACCGCTACTGAGGAACGTTTGAATTCACTGTATCATCACAAGATCTTTTTTGAGTTTTCCTTTATGAATATTTATTGAACAATTTTGGAACTAGCTATCTTTGATTGGATTGTGGATGAATTTGTTTGGACCCTGAGTGAGCTATTTATTTATTTATTTATTTCTCTATTCAGATTTTTGTTCAACATCATTTTTTCATAATTAGTAGTTTTATATTTTTATGATTATTTATGGAGGAACAGCACTATTATTGAATTTTATTCATATATATCCTTATTATTTCCTCCTTTGTTTTATCACATCTTAGGAATTTTATTTTGGAATATTTTATTTATTCTATGGAGTTTCATATTTGGTTGGTTTACATTTTTTTATTATATTTATATATTATTGATTTCTCTTGTTATTTGATTGTCCCCTTCTGGCCTTATCTCTAAAAATATCCTCTGTTTTTAGCGCCTAATCACTATTTTCCTATTCTTTTAAATGAAGTAGGGCCATTAGTAGTTATTCTTCATTTGTTTAGAATGCATATTTTAGGATCCTGATCTCAGCGATACCTCAGTGATCAGTTATAGACTCCTTTGGGATGAAAAAGAGGGATTGTAAAGATTATTTACTTATTAACAAGTTTTTATATAGCACCATCAGATTATGTAGTGCTTTACAATAGTAACAAGACTGAGGGCCCTGCTCACAAGTTTACACTATATAGGACATTGAAGATAGTTACATAAGGGGAAGTGCTCTATATCACACAATGGAGCAGTCATGTAGAATTACTACCAGGACTGAGGGGATATTACTATGGAGAGAGACAGGGTGCATGGTAACAGTGCTCTGTATGATCAGTCACACAGCAGTGTTACTATCAGGACTGAGGGTATATTACTATGCAGAGAGACAGGGTGTATGGTAACAGTGCTCAGTGCTCTGTATGATCAGTCACAAAGCAGTGTTACTACCAGGACTGAGGGGATATTACTATGGAGAGAGACAGGGTGTATGGTAACAGTGCTCAGTGCTATGTATGATCAGTCACACAGATCTTGGCATTGCTATTGAAGGATCTTAACTGGGGATAGCAGGATATGTAAGTTTTGTAAGTAAAGGACATCCAATCTGTCCTGATGGTTGATGAACCATGAAAGTTATGGAAATTCAAAATTTATTTTAAGAAGAAAACATCATGATATATATGTAACATTTTTATACCCTAAATGAGAATCACCATCTCAAATTCCTGAATCTGTTGTATAATATAGGTCTTACCCAGAGGCGGAACAAGCGGGTTATGGGCCCAGGTGAAAAAAATATGCTTTGGCACCGATGATATCCCAGGTAACCCTGTAAGGAGCTTCGGTGGGTCAGTGATGATGGCTGTGGGCCCTTGTATCAGCAACTGTTGCACCAGTGGTAGTTCCACCCCTGGTCTTACCTGTCCTAAGTGATCCCCCGGCAATGACCTACAGGTTCTTTATCACACACTGTTAGGGAAGGGCCCAAGATTCTCTCATGTCACCTCCCTTTCTTGCTGACAGCAGCTGACAGTTTAGCCTTGTCCCTTATCTTGACTGGCAAGTAAGCGTGCCTATGTTGTCAGAAGCTTTATTATTCCTATCTCTTACTCCATTGTAAGTCATTGTATGCTGTTCTGTTTTAGAAGTAGATACATCTGAAAGGTCATTTTCGGCTGTCTCCATTTTGAAAGACAGCCATTTTAGATTTGTTTTGAATGGGTAAGTATGCTGATCGGCATACTTACCCATTCCTTTTCAGAAGCCACCACCCGCCAGACCCATTGCACCTGCTGACACCTGCAACTTTTAAGGTTAGGGTCATGGAATGGAGGGTTAGGGTTTGGGTCAGCCTGTGGGTAAGGGACTCTAGATTTATTCTATGGGGATGGGTTTCTAAGGAACAGTCTGCAGAGAAAGGAGGGTTAGGGTCAGGCTACATGGAAGGGATCAGGGTCATGGAAGGGGAGGGTTAGGGTAAGGATTAGGGGAAGGTTTGGGATAAAATTTATAATTACTATTTAAAAGCTCCATCTTCGGTGCTCCAGGAATCAATTGATTTGCCTCTTTCAGACAAAAGCAATTGATTTCCAAGCCAGTTCGAAACTGGCTGAAAGAGAATGGCCCTTTTCGAAATCTGGCCATTTACAGCGGAGACCTTCACCCCTTTTACACATGTGTGCTCAGCATGCTGAGGACAGTTACGTTTTTATAGTTCCAGTCTGTATGATTGTCTCATGATCACGGTAGTCTTTCCCTCTTCCTACACTTTATTTTTTTTAGCTTTGATAAAGGGTAATGTTTGCCAGAAATGCATCATTTGGCAGTCTGTACCTCCAGCTTTCAGCTTGCTCCAAAGCATCCAGGTGTGTCCTCCACCCAGCCACCATCCCCGATTTCAATGGCTTCCTGATTGCCTTGGTAAGGGAACTTAGTCTATTGTGAGTATTTATTGCAATTGTTTTATACATGTTTCTGTTATTGCACATTGAGTCTCTATTAATTAAAGTATATTTTTTATTTTTTACTTTCTCCTTGTGTCTGGAGTACAATATGGAGGTGTTCCCTTTTGCCTCAGATCCCAGTCAGACCAACAGATTTCATCTATCCGCTGACTTGTGTCCTTGAGCTTGCGCGAGGGTTCTGTCTTTCTGGATCCACTTGTGTAGCCTGTCCTTCAGTTGCAGAGTTCCTATATTCCTCATTTCTCCAGATTCAGTATCTCCAGATCACTCTCCAGTTACCATTGTCGTCTGTGTCTACAGCTTTCTGGTCACTGCTTCTTCTACTCCTCAGATTCCATTCACCATCTCAGTCTCTGTTCCTCTGTCCAGAAAGCAGCGACCTGCTACTAGCCAGCAGCCAAGTCCATCCCTGCCATGAAGGGCTCGGGTGAGCACCTGGTTTGTAGTTAGACTCCGCGCCTTAGGTCTGATGTGGTCCATCTTTGAATGACTGACCACCCTACGAGGTACAAAACATCATTATTACATAAATTAACTCCTAATTCCTCTCTATACATTGAAGTGCTATTCCTATGTAAAAACTACTGTACAACTTTACATGGTTTGTTAGACTTATGCAATAAATAAATGCTTTTGTCGTGTTAAGAAAACCTTTGTATGCTTCCATCTAGTGTCCCCTCTGAGGATTATTTTTACTTTCTTGTTCGAGAAAATACAAGTAAAAAAAGCTAAAGGCAATTGAAACATGACCCTGCTGTTATCGCAATAAGTATACATAGAGCTTCCTATAAATAGTTTTTACGGCCTGCCTAATTACTGCACATAAAACATCAGGATTCAGTGTTTGCATCTTCTAATTATCTGTTTCCTTCAAATGTGTTCCTGAAATTCTTGGAAAAATAAAATACATAGTTTGTCAAGCTGCAAGGTATGTTGCATTCCATAAATGTCAAACTACAGAAGCAATTTAAATCTTTTTTTTTTTTATTGTTATTTAACTTTATTAATCCAACATGATTCCTGTGCAGGGCCTGATTAAGGTTCTCAACTGCTCTAAACTAATGAGCATTTATTCATATTAAATCTGTATATTGCAGCAGTATCTTACCCCCTCTCCCCCCGGTCTGTCAGTAGGTGAGAATAAATGAGCGGAGAAGCAGGAAAAGGCAAAAGAAAAGCAAGCAGAGGTCAAATGACACTTTTTACTTGCATTTTACTCTCACGGTGTGTCAAGGAACCAGCGCTAGCTGCACCGTGGAAACAAAAGGTTTTAACACTGCACCAACAAGTGAATTTTTAGCATATGACAGCGGTGCTACTGAAGTAGAATATGTTAAAATACAGAAAAAGAAAAAGTAGATACAATGGGGCTGATCCAGAACTACGCCCACCGCCGTAGGTACGGTGGGCGTATGTGTAAGATCGACTGTTCAGCCGATCTGCGCATGCGCCGGGCAGATGTTGCAGGACGTAGTTAGTGATTTTCGTTGCTGGGGGTACGGCGTCCGTAACTGCAGCGTAGTTACAGTTGAGGGGGCGTTCCTCTCCGTAACTACGCTGCAGTTAGGCGGGGGGAGGCAGGAAATTGAGGAAGGGAGGGTAGGGTTAGGTAGATACAACCTGTTGGCTGGCGTAATTACACTCTGTTACGCCGGCTGAAGTTAGTGTAGCCTTCAGCCGGCGTAACAGTGTGTAATTACGCCGGGACAGGGGGAGTGTTGGAGGGAGCAACATTGTAGCACGGTCCACTGTAAGCACGCTAGCGTCAAATCGGCTATTTGTATTTACTGCGCATGTGCACGGCAGATGTTACGCCACTATCATACGTACCATCAGTGTAACTACGAGGGAAGGGTCGGGGGTATCAATAAGACACCCATAGTTACACTTTGGAGACGGAGAGAGGCTCTTAAATTGGACAGTATGGGCCGGGTTTGGGTAAATCCATTACGTACGTCAGTAGCTACGCTATGGTAAGTCAAGGTAGAGTTTGGGCAGCGTAAAACGGCCAAAGCATTTACGACCGAGGGGAGTGCCTAGGGGAGTGCATAGAAATTAAGCTAGCGTAAATACACTATGCGTTCTAATGTAACAGCCACTTAGGTCTGGATCTACCCCAATGTTTTAATGCCAATATGACACCAAACTTGGATCCTAGGCTACTAATTATGAGTTGCTTGAGTCACGCTGCATCCGGGCGCACAACTGCAACCTAGCATTGTCTCATAATAACAAAGTGCAAAGCAGCGCGGTCGGGGACAGGAGTCGGGAAGTCCTAAATAATGTGCTTGTTTACAGTGTAGCATAAACCTGGCTTGGTAACCATGAAGCACGTTAGAAATTTGACAGACGCGGCAGACACGTGGCCATTTGTAATTACTGCGCATGCGCGGGGCAGATGTTAAGCTCATTTTACGCTTTGAAAATCTTTGCATATGTGCCTTATTCGTAACCGCTTTGTATTACCACTCATGGGGGCGTGCCTGCCATCCGAAATCTATAACCACGCACCGAGGGCGGGGTGAGGCATTTAAATCAAAAGTATGGGTGTGCTAAGCGTCGTTAATAGGCAAAGAACGTACGGACGGCCGCGAGTAGGAACACAAAAATTAGGGTAGGGTTTGCCGAGCGTATGGAAGCTAAACTAGGTACGAGCAAGGGGAGTACCTATTGCTGTGCATCGGTGGTACGTTCAGCGTTAATACGCTATGCAGATGAGCTTAGGTCTGGATTGTGTTTACTAATTATGGGCCTGATTCAGAGATCCGTCGGTGATCGGGCCGCAAATATACGCATCTAAGTGGCAGGTCAGAGCAGGTTACACCCACCAGAATAAACAGTCACTCCCCTCGCAACCTCCGGCCGGACCTAAACTTCCACCTCCATAGACTTGCCCTAAATTTCTTTTAGTTGCGTATATTTAGGGCCCTAACTCTGTAAGCACGCCCACTTTCCCTCATCTAAATGCCTCCCCCCGCCCATTTCTATGCAAATCCTTAGGTCCATATATTTCCGCCGCACTTAGGGTCGCATTAGTCTCCGCCCGATTCACAAGTCCGACCTTAAGGCATTTCCGACCTTAACTTCAACGTACATGGCGCTGCACTATTACTACGCATGCGCAGTTGATGCAAAATCGATCCGACCCTAAATATACGCACGGAACTATCGTTAATTCCGAATCTCTGAATCAGGCCCTATGAGTGCATACGCTGAGTCCCAAATGCAGCAAACACCAAAGTATTCCTTTCAAAGTTTTTTTTATATTTTAATCAAACATTAAAGTGTAAGAAGATATGCCAAAGAAAGATTTTTTTTAAGGCATATAACATGAACATGTATCCCAAGAAACAGTATCAGTTGCGAAATATTTACCAATACTTGTTCCCAATATAAACAGAATTGTTGCTAATCATAGCACTGTGGTAAGTTTTATGGTTTTTCAAGCTATTTACGTGACGCACTGTCAATGAAGAACAGCCCAGAAGTCATCATTAAGGAAGTTAGGCTTTGTTGCAGCCAAACTGATTTTCGTCGCTGTGGCCATTCATATTGTATAACGTGTCAGTACACTCAAGTGTATTCAAGATTAAAAACTTCAAAATAGTTCAAATCATTTATGTTGCCTATCAAATAATATGTAACTGTGGTAAGCAATAAATAGGAAGAATGGTGTGGGCGCTAGGTACAAGCTTGTTAAAACATTTGAAATATTTTAGAAGGAAATAATTTACGTTCTTTGGCAAAACACGTTTGCAATAAACATAATGGTGGACGGTATTCAGAATTAAGAACGTCTGGTAATTTACTCACGCAAAATGTGTAAGTGGGGTGATTTCTATTCAGGGTGCCTGTGCAGAGCATGGAGATACGAAGCGTAATTGGAATGATGTGTAAGTAATTTCTGTACGTCAAAAAATGCGTACGAACATAAAAGATCGGACGGATTATTAAGTAGGTGTCATTCGGAATGTAAATAGCAAAAAATGGGCGTGGTAATACAGTAGACGTGCGGTTGTATTTGCGAACGTTTAACTTCCCTCACATAAACGCACGCTAATGATAAGGTTGCTTTCACAACACGGAAGTGTTCCGAAATTCATTACTTTTGCAAAACGTACTTATTTTATATTAACGTTCGGATCTATTATCAACGCACGGGAAATCTTCTTAAATCTGAATCCGGTTTGGTGTTACTAAGGTTCTTCAAGTGCTTGGTAAAAACACATGCTTTCGTCTTTACTTTGTAGAAGAGAAGTCTGTTGGATTTTTTGACTCAATACCTTAGTATTAAATGGGTTAAATAATTTGAATGAACTTAACAATTTTATTTATTTTTCCTCTCATCTATGGTGCAAAGCTAAACGATATACACCATTGGGTGGACAGACCGGAGGACTCCTCTTCATACCATAGCTCCCGCTGCTGTATCTCTTCTGGTATCCTGGAAAGCGTATATTAACATCTCAGCCTACCCAGGGCGGATCCTGGACTGGACTCTGGTGGAACCCCTGGGACTTGGAACTGTGGTCCGGATTCACAGTTACATAGTTTTCATCTTACGTTTGTTGTTTTAAGAACTGAGCTACTACACATGCTTAGTAGCTTATTTACGCTATCTTCATACCATTTCTGTATGTAGATTGCGCAAGTGCGGTCTTTAACTTAAGTAACTCTGAACCCGGACCAGAGCCTCTACTCTCCAGTCTTACATGTGGTTTCTAACTTCTTAGTGTTTTTACATTTTTACATGTTATTTTGTTTTTTATTAATGTGTTTATTAAACTTTGTTATATCTTCTTACTGTTTTTCTCTATATTTATTGGTTGAAGAAAAAAAAAAATCAGACCCGACCCCAGAAAGTTTTAATTACCACTTGATAAACGTTGTATCTTCAATTAACCCAGTGCAGATCAGATTTGTGCTATACTTTACGGGACTGATTGTTTTATCTACTTATTTAACTGACCCATTGGTTTGAATTTATTACCTTTGTTATTTTTCTGGAAATATATTCACTCTCAAGGTCAGTGCTTCCATACTGTTTAATCGACGTACCTTGCTCAACATATACCATTTGTTTCTCTTGTTTAACTATTTTTGATAGAAGAATAAGACTAGAAGATCATTTTTTAAGAAACTTTTACTAATGTTCAAATATAGTTAAATATAGCTTACTAAAAGTCCCTGGAGAGGTTACTCACCTTTATGGACATGTCAGCCACGGGTCAGGCGGGTCCTGTGAAGATGAATGGGTGATTATGCCAATTTTCACACTCACCCATTCATTAAAAAAATTCTAAAATGGCTACCTATTCAAAATAGAGACAGCCGAAGGGAACTTTTGTCTGTCTCTGTTTCTAAAGGCAGCACATCAGAGTGAGGACTGCAATCGCCATGCAGAATACATAGTAATTACAATCCAGAATATATCTAATCTTATGTCACAATTAACTGTCAGCTGAAGAGTGATGGAGCAGTTTGTTGAGCCCCTCACAACTATTATCCACACACTCCTATCTGGCCTTGCAAATAATGAGGTGTATGCGTTGTTAAAAAAAAAAATCTGACGCCTTCTGTTTCAGTTGGCTGAGGATCCATTTCCTCCAATGTAAAAACGTGGCAAGTATTATTTTATTGCTTGTGGGTAATTATCAACTTTAGTGGCATTTACAAACTCCATTATTTTTATTGTTCATCATCTCGTCTGATTGCTTTTTACCATTTGTGTCTGACTGTTGCATTTGTGGATTACATCAGCAATTAACATTTGTTTATCATATCAATACTCTTTGGACCTTTGGACTATATTAAATTCATAAATTAAATATATTTAGATTAATTAACTTTCACTATGGATGCAAACAAAAAAAATTAATTAACAGAACCACAGCTGTGTTATATCTTCCTACATCATTGTAGAAATGTTTTTCAATTGTTTTTAATGATTTTTATGTTTAAAAACTGTAGTTAAGTGTTCCTTTTTACTTGAACTTCTTATGTGTGCTTCTATTTCATTTGTTAATACCATGTAACGGATTTAGTCCATCCTAAACCACTAGTTAAAGATTAACTTTGTTTATGGTCTACTCTATCTATATTGTAAACTATACAATAACAATAGGCGCTAGAGATTGACTGGTTTGGAGAAATCCTCCCCAGTGGGTTTTATTGTATATGAAAATTTTAATTTTTAAGACTTTTTCATGCCTATAAAGTAGGGTTCCAACCACCAAGAAATATGTTTATTGTTTGATGATCTCTACCAGCCATTTATTCTTTTCCCACTTCTATTCTGATTCAAGTCTTTGTGGAATCCTAGGACCCTTATTGCTTAGTATTTGTTGATGGACCTTTCTTTCAAACTTCCTCATAGCTTCTAAATCTTGTTGACTTTGTGAAATAGCATGTAACACAGGAAGAGCCAGATCCAGAGCTACGATGGTACCCTGAGCGGTCTAACGCTCAGCGTACCATCGCTGCACTCCCCTGACACTCCCCCTTGTCCCAGCGTATTAACACTCGCTTACTTCAGCCGACGTAAGCTAGTGTTAATACGTTGGTATGGCGGCGTAAGTATGCTAACGCCTCCCTCCCAGCCTCATTACCCTCCCTCCCCCCGCCTACCTGCACTAACCTCAGCATAGTAACGGAGGGGAACGCCCCCTCCAGAATTACTATGCTGCTGCTACGGACGCCCAATCCACGATAGGGCGTTTCCGTAGCTACGTCGGGCAACATCTGCCCGGCGCATGCGCAGATCGTCTTTTTAGATGATCTTACACTTATGAAGGTCTGGATCAGGCCCGAAGTGCTTAAACAAATACAAAGTATGTTATGCATACCTGGAGTTTGATACAAGAATGCAGGAGACCAAAATAAGAAAAAGAAGTTTATTGCAGGTAGCAGAGTAACAGAAGCGATACGCTGTACAGAAATAACAGAGAATAACTATACACAAGTACAAGGTAACAGATTTCAGGTAAATACACAGGTGTGAGATAACGGATGCCAGGCAGGGTATACATGTATGAGGTAACAGATTACAGACTGAGTACACAGGGATAAGAAAACAGATATCAGGCAATGTATACAGGTTACAGACTCTGGTAAAAGGACAAAGATAAATAACATTAATACAGACAAGAAACCTTAGAGAACAAGAAGGAATGCAGACAAGTGGGGCAGATTACAGGAACACGAGAGAGACCAGCAAGCTAACACACAGCAACAGGGAGCAGGAAATAGGAAATAATGTATCATGGACTGACTTGGTTTGGTATCTGCTTTGAGTTCCCGGGCAGGTGATAGGGATTCAGCGAAGCAATGGAAGCTAGAGGGTTTGATGTATTATCTGCTCATGTGTTAGTTGGCAAGGGGTTTGAAGATATATGGCAAGGCTTGACTAGACTGGACTAGACAGGCTTGACTGGTTTGAATAAAGGCAGGCTAGACTGGACTGGACAAGGTAGGCCTGACCGGACTGGACAATCAGGCTTGACTGGACTGAACGAAACAAGCTTGACTAGACTGGATAAGGCAGGTTGACTGAACTGGCCAACACAAGTTTGACTGGACTGGACTTGACCAGGACTGGATTTAACCTTGACAAGCTTATCTGAGCTGGACTTGACCAGAAATGGATTTTACTTGACTTGACCTGGACTTTACCAGGACTGGACTTGACCTGGACTGTACTGGACTAGACCAGGACTGGACATGAACTGGAACAGGACTTGACTTGGAAAACAGCAGCAGCGCTACGCAACAGGAACCAGGCACCTTGAAGACCAAATTGTTCTGGCACAGGACTACCTGTGCAGCAGGTTTAAATAGATTGCTCCTGACCAGGATTGGATAGCCTGGTCACATTGTTCCTTGGACAGAGATTCGGTTGGCTGGGGCGCATAATGTGACTAGATCCAAGATAGTGGTACCCATGCACCGGAGGCAAGGCAGGAGGCTGCAGCGCGGGCCAGCTGGAGAGTGGCACCAACAGGTGGCCTCTCATGCGGTAAGTCCGCGTTTTGTGACACAGTGACCCACACCTTGCTCTGAAATGATGGAATAGATAAAACCAGTGCACAGGTGTAAGATAAGGAGCACATTACTTGATTAGTCACAGATAGAGTGTTCAACAGCAGCCTCTAGGGGCAGGTAGTAGAAATGTCCCAGAACTGCCCCTAGAGCCAAAAACATATATACCAGTCCAGAGTGTAACAAAATCAAATTCCTTTGACCATTTACCTACCCTTATTATACTAATGTAGCTAATATATTCCACGACCACTTATTGATCCCAGCCTTCCTGTTAATCTAGCAACACAATATGGATCAACTTTAGGGGCAAAAAGAGGACTTTTAGAGGGGTTTTCCATATTTTTCACGTAAACAATAAGAAATTTTAACAACAAAAAAATACATACATATACACACCACATTGTTAGGTTATTTCACACAGGAGGGCCTTAAATTTACCCTTCCATACTATGAGAATAACATGCTCTCCCATAAGCCATAGACTGGTGAGAAAGAAATTAAGAAATTTATGATATCATAATGTTTTTATTGCACTTCAAATACTGTAAAGGTATAATTTTTATTTTGGAATATTACAGTTTCAATTGAGAAGCAATATTCTATCAATAATGTAAATCACAGACATGTTTTATAGAGTCAAGATAAGGTCCCCCTATTGCTCAGTGACAGCTCAGATCATACATGAAGACTACTGTGTGACATGGTTGAGAATGATCAGGGGTGTATCTATAGGTCCAGCGCACCTGTCAAAGTAAGGGACTGGCGCACCCCCCATTACCCATTTACTCCCAGTACTCCCATAATGTGCCTCCAGCCTCCCCCCCCCCCCGCCCCCCCACACACTAAATGTTCAAAATAAATTTTACATTAGAATATGTATTTGCACATCACGATCAAACTTATACTGTATGCATCTCTAAATGTCACTTTTCCATTTTATGTCCTAATGTGAATTGCATTTGACGTAACCAAGATTTTGTGCTGTAAATATATAAAGCACTTTATTAACTTAAAAAAAAAAAAACTTTTAACATTGCACTTTAAGAATATAATATTCAAACAAACATTTAGCCTCTTTGTGACACTTTAAAAAACATTGTTTAAATTATATTCAACCATCAATCAACCACGCAAAAAAAAAAATACATGACAAGTGTGTGTCAATTGCGTAAAAAGTTGTTAAATATGTTTAATCGTATTTTCCTACGCCATGAGGATACGTGAATAAATTAGACATGACCTCTAGCAGGTGCAAATGTTTTGGCGTATCGTGAGTGCACAAATGCTCAGATGTGGATCAGGTGCAGTTGTGTGACCACGTCCATCCAGCTCATTGACTACGTCCCTCCACCCACACCTGCCCATGGAACACCCTGCAGAACACAAGCCATTACGAATCCGTTTACGGTTAAACTTAAATGGGGAGCATTTGCGTCTGGCTCATTTCTAAACATGCGTGCTAGCAAATGACGCAATATTACGTTTGCCAAACTGACAAACACACAGATCTGGATCAGAGCAACTGGGACAGAGCAGGATTCCATTTCATCTGATCAGTCGCTATCCTCTGCTGTGGTTGTGGGTGGGATTGAGGAACAAGAAGGAGTGAAAAGAGAGCCGGTTGGAAAACTTGATGTTGTAGGGCACCCTCTAGTGTCCACAGAATGAAATATACATTATAACAACTAAAAAATAAAAGAATAAAATAGGAATAAAGATAATCTGTTCTAGGAGTGGAGGGAGGTTTCCAGGCACTTAGCCCCTGAACAGCAGCCCGTTTCTATGCTGGAACGGAGTCAACTAAAATAGGTGTAAGGGTGTGCCTTAGGCCCTCCTCACTTCCATACCTTTAAGTAGCCCCATCACCTGCTCCCATTAAAGTTATGGACCTACACGAGACTCAGACTGAACAACTTGCTCACAAGCCACAGATAACTTTTACACCTTTCCCGTGGTGTGGGTCCTGCGGGAGCGGTGGCATTTCCGAAACGGAATGGACCAGTATCCTGAACGGCATACTCACCCATTCTGAAAAAAAAATTCTGAACTGGGGGGTATTCAAAATAGGGACATCCGAAAGGAACTTTCAGATGTCCCTATTTCAGAAATGAAACTTTCTAACCGGGGACTGCAACCAAATTTTTGTATCCCCTTAGAGGTAATTGCATATAGCAGTAAATACACACATAAGTGCAGATCAGACTCTATGGTCTGATAATATTTCTATGGTTGTCAAATGGATTCCATCTGCCTTTGCCTACTGCACATGCACACACATCTGTGTTTACCGAGTCATTATGACCCAACCACACATAAGAGGAATGACACTTAAGACATCTTTTGACAGTGGGACTGGGTTGCTTTCACAAGTGTGTGTTCTTTCTTAAGCAATGTAAATGATGGTTGTTCCCTCTTTTTTGCGCATTCATCCCTACTTAGGCACTTATGGAAATTGTTGCGCTCAAAACATACAACTTAAGGTATTTATTTATTGATTTATTGATTGATTGATGTATATATTTATTTCAATAGTGTACTTAAATGAGCAAGTACCAATGTACTTCTTTGCTTCTTAATATGGCAAAATTATATATTATTTAGAAAATAGATATAAGAAGTAAAAGGAAGAAATACTAAAGAAAAAACTGTTTACTTTCACAGAAACTTACCAAGAGAAATATGTTGCTATGTTTTAGCAATGTCAGGAATTGTCTACGAACAAATCCACTTCTCAGACAACCTCTAGTAAAATGAAAAGCCTTACATTGATTTTACACTTCAGAATCTCTGTTAAAGTCACCAAACAGACATAAGCAGTAACTGAAAAAATGTAAAGGTTACCCAACTTTAATCA
Organism: Limnodynastes dumerilii; assembly: GCA_011038615.1. Lineage (NCBI taxonomy): Eukaryota > Metazoa > Chordata > Amphibia > Anura > Limnodynastidae > Limnodynastes > Limnodynastes dumerilii. The sequence continues at coordinate 55,838 of WWET01001054.1, forward strand.
ATTACAGACCGGACAGCAAATGACAAAAACATTAAAAAAGACTATTAGAGTCTCCGGGAATGAGATTTCCGCATAATTTTGACCCCACAACAGCGGAACCGTATCTCCTGGCAGGTGTTTAGATGCTTTCTATGCACATTAACACTTAGAGATGTTTAAAATGTATTAGCCACCTCTGTTTAACTCACAGTATATGAGATCTGACCCTCTAATCATAAATCCGTTTCTTTGTGATCTGTATTTGTGAACAGAGAGGGGATATTATGACCTAAGATTTAACCCTTCTTGATCGCTTCCTTATGCAAGAACCTAAATAAACTCTCTTGCAATCTTAATTTTATAGGATGTAGCTCATCCCCTTTTGTGTTTGATATCCCTTCTTTAACTAACCCCCAAACCCATTTTTCTTTTCTGTACCCCTATTTGGAACTACAATTTCAATAAAAATGTATTAATGATAAAATAAAGACTAATACTAAATTATGAGCATCACTGCCCATCAAAGTATATAGAGCTCAGTTGTGTTGATGACAACAAACCAAACATGATTTTTCTAATATAAAGCAAGTTATTTTTAATCATTTAGCTAAACATATGAAAAAGGTACATTACAATTTGGAGTTCACAAATGGCAAACCCAACAATTGGCTAGAGTTACTAAACTGCGGAAAAGTAGAGATGTTGCCCATAGCAACCAATGAGATTCTAGCTCTCACTTAAATATTACATACTAGAGAATGTCAGCTAGAATCTCATTGATTGCTATGGGCAACATCTCAACTTTAAGTTTTTGGCAGTTTATCAAATCTAGCATAATGTCAGACCTTGGGCCTCATTTACTAAGGGGCCCCTTAAAATCGCCCAACATCGCTGGAGTTGAGGGGCAATTTTTTTTAAACTCCAGCAATGTGTAGCGAATAAACTCTAGAGAGTTTATGTTAAACTCTGTCGAGTTTGTGCTAAACGAGCTGGAGTTACTGGCCAAAAAAAAAATGGCTGCCGCAGCAAGCTCTTCACCCTTGGCATGCAGCTGCAAATAGTACTATAAGGCAAAGCATGCCCATATATTACAGGGCATGCTTAGCCTTATAGTACTGTAAGCGACAGCATGCCATGGGTTAATGACATGTTGCCGGCAGCATATTGTGTCCGTTACAGTGTAAATAAAAAAAAATCTTCATGCACCTAATAAAAGAAATATGTGCCCTCCATTCCTATTAATAATAGTACATGCCATATTAGGTCCCTACATAGTCAAGCCCCCTTCCTCTCAGGTCCCTAAATAGTTAACTCTATATCTGTCCTGCTCCCTAAATAGTTAACTCCATGTCCATGCCGGTATATTAATAGTTAATCAGCTGTCCCCCTTAGGTGTTGACTTAGGTTGTCACCCTTATTGTCCTTAAAAAACATATGGCCTGTGTAAAATACACTTCCAAAAATGCATGACGATTTAAAAATAAAAAAAACCAGACAAATTACATTTTTAACAGTAAAAACAGTATAACAATATAAATATAGATGGTACTCACAGTTCGGCTGTCTTGTATGTTGACGGGCACTGATCAGCTGGGCGGCTGCTGTGCTAGGGCAGCTGACACGCTTCTCTTCTTGCAGTGTTCCCCCGGCGAATGACATATGTCATGCCAGGGGCCACATTTATAACCTCGGGCACGGCATGACATCAGAGGTTGCCGGTATAAGCTAACTCTGCATATTTTCTAACTACTATGCCACGACCTTGACTTCACCTGAGGCTGCATAACTTATGAGAGAAAAGGGACCGACTTTACTAAGGAAACATTTTATAAAAATAAAATTCAGGCAATTTTGTAATCAATGGATTTACTAAAGCCAAATCACATTTAAATCGCCATTTTTAGAATCCCCATGGGGATTTTGAAAAGTCAAAACACACAAATCACAGGATTTAAATACCATCAATTAGTAAAATCGCTGACAATCACTGTGAATGTTGATTTTTGTTAAAATCGACACCCACTTAGAAAAAAAACATAGGAAATTTTTTTTTCTCCATAAATTCTATAAAAAATCAAAAACACTTGCTTTTCTAATATTTAAAAACATGCCGTAGCATACTGCGGCCAGTCAATAACTCTTAGCATGCTTTCACTTCTGGAACAGGGCATAATGTCTAACAGGGCATAATGGGACTTGTAGTACCACAGGTGGCAGCATGCTAAGATGGCCAGGGTTACTGGGGCATGTATTAAAAAAAATATCCCATCCTGTCCCCCCTCATACAATCCGTTACTGTACTGTAATTAACATGTCCCCAATTATGTAAATACATAATCATGTCTTCCCTTAATAAAATAAATAATCATGTCTTCCCTTCATAAAATAAATAATACTATCCCCCTTAATAAAATAAATAATAATTGTCATGTCCTCCGTTAATAAAATAAATTATCATGTCCCCTGTCAATTAAATAAGTATTCATGTCCTCTGTTAAGGAAATAATGTGCTGCTGTCAGGATTATGGCTTTTTAATGCTACTTTGGTTTACAAAGAGATGACTGCCAAGGAATAGGAAGGGATAAAAGAAGTCAGTTGTCTGGGGTCAAGGGAACCCCAAGCATGTGATTTTATGAGACCGTGTATACATCACCTACCAAAAGGGATACGTCTCAGGCAGTCCCACAAGATATGGAAGGGGTGTGGGTCTCCATTGCGAATGGCCCTATAAGACTGGGCAAATGATTGCTTATGCATTGAAGAGGCTTAGTAATCGATCCCTGGAGCACCAAACATGGTGCTCTGAAAGATAAATAACTATTCTATCCCCAACCCTCTCCCTAATCCTTACCCTAAACCTCCCCTTCTATTACCCTAATGCAAACTCCCCCCTTCCCTGCCGCCTAAT
>WWET01001054.1:98270-112525 GCA_011038615.1 Limnodynastes dumerilii
CTGTGGGGGGTGCCTGTTCTGCCGCATCCAAAGAACATGCATCTGTTGTGTCTGCAGAACCCCTGAATTCTAGCTCTGAGCTCACTCCTTGGCCTGAAAAAAATTTTTGGGCCGAAAATCATTTCTTTGATGGGGACTTAGCACAATTTAATGCCCTAGTAGAAATTATGGTGAACTGGATGCAGAATTCTACTGGTTGGACAGAGAGGGACGTAGTAGGTACACTCCTCATGCGGTTTAGGGAGGAGCCCTTGAATTGGGCAGGACATCTTGTAAAGACTCAGGATCCCATCCTAGGGAATTTCTATGCCTTTTTTCAAGAGGTCGTTAGGAGATATGCTCCTCCAGAGGCATTTCCTCATCTTTTCTCTGTGCCAGTCACACCCCCTGCCTGTAACACCATATGTGTTGGTTCCATCCTCACAGATGCTTTCAAAGCCCAGGGACCCTCACATACATTGTCTTCTGGTACTCCTTCCAAGAAGAAGAAGGCTGCTAAAACCAAGAGAAAGAAATAGTTCTCTTGGGTCATCCTTATGGTTTCCAGGAGGCGTCTGGAATCCGCCTTCCAGAGGGGGGCATAATGTTACACGCTGCATATGGCAGCAGCGTGTAATCATGCCTCTGTAATTTTGCTGGGTACTCCAGTCCTGATTTCCCCTGCAGCATCTCTCCCTGCTAGGTTAACCTGCTTAATCATCCGGCAGCTGGATTACCCTAGCCTTCTTGTCATGTGCCTTTAGCAGCCAATGGGGATGTGGCTCTCCCTTTAATTAGCTGCCACCTGTTACATTCTCTGCTGGTCATAGCCTCTAGTTTTCTAGTGTCTCTGTGCCAGTATTCTGTTAGTTACCTGTTGCCTTGTGCTATTTGCTTCTTGCTTTCTTGAGTGCCCCAGTTCTGTCCTTGCCCGGTACCTAGCCTCATACCTTGTGTCTCCATTCCCTCTATCTCCCACCTTGCTGTTCGGTCCCATTTGTATTTACCTAGTTTATCCTGTCTGACTGTTTCTGTTAACCCCTTGTGGGTTTCCGCTGTTTGCTTGTGTGTGTGAGAGCCCTGGTTAGTTTAATCTGTCTTGTCAGTCCTGTCTGTTACTTCCTAGTCTGCCGTGTCTGTTCAGTGTTTTGTGTAGTTTGTTACAGGTCAGACTCTGCTGCCTGTCTCCTCCCACTTTCTCCTCTGTCTAGCTCTCGCCTGTCTGACTCCCTCTGTGCTTTTTCTGCTCCTCTCCTGGGCATTCTCTCTAGGGCTGTATCCTGATGGGTTCCTGCCAGCTCCAGTCTATCCCCGCCATCAGGGGCTCTAGCGAAAACTCGGTCCTGTTTCAGGCTCTACACCCTGGTGAGTTGCTCGTTCCTTCTTCTCGTTACCTGGTCACCCCGGTCCTCAGCCAAGGTAATCCCGGGGTACCTTAACTCCCAGACACCCCAGTGGTGTTGTTACAATATTTGAATGTTTTTAGCAGTCTATAACAGATTGAGTCACTTACTACAGGAATGATTAAATAAAGTCAGCCATTAAGTTTGTTAAAACATTTATTATAATTGTAATGTAACGATTAAAATGATCTAAAACACAATCACAACATATTGTTAGTCAATATAATGAGAAGAAGGTACAAAGTCAATGGCATTTGATTTAAATTACACAACATTAACGTGTATTTGTACAACAAGTCATGAACAGTGACACAACTCTCTCATTAAATGCAATGTTGTGTGGATTTTTCAAAAAAGTTATGTTAATTTCCTTGAAACAGATGGCAAGACTTTAAAACTATGCTAAAAAGGAAGCTGGTGGACAGAGCTGCCCATACCAATCAAACAGGGGCAGGGCCTATGCCCGAATCCCTCATGCTGAATGAGTTGGACATGAGGGCTGTGTCACAAGGGGAGATAACAGGACACAATGGATGGTCCACCTGAAAGGTTGACTAACCCTGTATGCAGGGGTGTAACTAGGGTTGTGCAATAGGGGCGGTGGCCTAGAGCACAAGACACAAGGGGGCACCAATTAGTTAATATTCAGTGTTAAATTGGTTTAAAATCCAGGATCGGGGCACCATTTTTCCTTTTGGCCCCTGGCAATAAAATTTCTAGCTACGGCTATGGAAGCATTTTGGACAAAACCATTTTTATGGAAGGTGTATGTGTATTTGGAATGTCAACAAATAACACTAACACACATTTATGAAAACATTAAACAATGCAGAAATATTTTGTTCTGTGGAAGTTACACAATTCATATTTCACTAACATGCATTTATTTTCTTTTGTTGTATTTCAATATCAAAACACCAATATCTCTAAGACTAGAGGACACATATCCCTTATCACATGATGTTTCTGACCCTGACCAAGAGGGAGAATTAGAGGACGAGCAGAAACACAGGCCCAAACACCATCTAATGATAGGGTCCTGCTGATAGTTCTGAGCTTCGCCCACTCCATGAGGAGCTTGATATTAACCAATCCATCTTGAATACACAACTGGTTATTTTACAAGCCATTCAAGAGGATATGTCAAACCAACATGTGGAAATGGAACGAGACAATGCAGCTGTGGAGCAAGCTTTGAACACCATCAGTGGTAATGTAGCAAAGTTTGTTGAGGAAGTAACTATATATATGCACTGGTGTAGACATAAAGATTTTGGTGAAATATCAACAGCTGCTCCAAGCACATCCATGGGTGACCAATCCATAATAAAGGCACAACCAATGACTGGTAAAATAAAGAGGTAACAACAGAAGAAGGGAAAACACAAAGCAGGTCCAAACGAAGTAACATACCAGCAACAAAAGGAGGAAAAAAAACAAGTAAAAAATAAATAAACCAGAAAAAAAAAATTCTTTATGACTTTACTTTTTTTTTTTATTGTGTACCCAACTAGGTGCAAATCATTGTATGTGATCAATAATGCATTTAATTATTCAAACCTACTGTTCAATTTCTGCTTTCAATAAACCTTTGTGAACTACTTTTATTTTTTGTTGTTTTGCAAACCATTCAATGATGTTTAAAACATTGGGGTAGATCCAGAACTCCACTTGCAATTCATTTACTAGTGTAGCATATTTATGCGTGCATACCTTCTATACACTCCCCTTGGCACACCCCTTGAATGTACGTACTTTGACCGAGTTCCGCTTTCCAAACCCTACCTTAACTTTTAGCCGCATAACCGCTGTCGTCCGCACACGTACGGATGGGTAACACGGACTTACGCAGCTAAGCACGCCCATACTGTACACTTTAAATGAAAATCCCCGCCTACATTGCATATTTTAGAAGTAAAATTGGCACGCCCACACGTACGAATTTACGCAGCAAATACGTGAATGACCCATACACTCAGAGTTATGTTGCGTAGCATATTATCTGTCGTGCGCATGCGCAGTACATCCAAAATCGCGATTTTACGTGTCCGCCAGGCGTAAATTCGCACAGAAGCGTTGTTCTGGATCTGCCCCATAGTTGGTTAAGTAACACAAATGTAAAATAATGAGCGTCCATTCAATTGACATGTGGAGCAAAATTTGATGCTTTGAAAATTTAAAAAGGTCTCAAATGTCTAAAAACTCACAGGAAAGATAGTAAGTCACATTAATGCATCACAGTTTTTGTAGTTCCTTAACATATCTGAATTTATTTTTAATTTAGTTAAGTTTCAAAAAAACACATATTTACCTAAAAATAGGTATAGCAAACAGTTAATGTGCAAATTACAATACTAAGACAAATAAAAAAAATTTCACTTACATCTCCACAAACACCAAGAGTGTATAAAATCCAAAGTCAGGATAGCCAAAGTTCTCCTACTTTAACAAACAGACAGCTAACAAGGAGTGTGGATAGGTTTGATAATTAATTGATGTTAATGTGTTGCAGGTTTTTGTGTATTTGAGACACTTGTGATTTTTTTTTTACAAATAGTATTTACAAGTGAGCGTAGTTACGTGTAGCCACGCACCTAAGTGTTTGTAATATCAGCTATGTGTACAAAACCCTACCTTAAATTTAGGTAGCATAACTACTGTTCGGTGTACCAGTGGATCCCCCGTAATTACGTGTTCACGCCCAACTCTTTCATTTGCATTCCATAAAACGCCCCTGACATCAGGGGAACTGCCCACTAAGGGCTTAATCCAGACCTACGCTGGTGTGCGTAGCGTATTAACGCAAACGTACCTTCGATGCACAGCAATAGTAACTCCCCTTAGTCGTACTTAGTTTTGCTTTCATACGCTCGGCAAACCCTACCCTAACTTTTCTGTTCGTAACCGCATACATCCGTATGGTCATTGCGTAGTTTCAACGCTTAGCATGCCCATACTGATTTAAATGCCTCACCCCGTCCTCGGTGCGTAGTTACGGATTTCGTAAAGCAGGCATGCCCCCTCCAGCTTTAATACGAAGCTAATTTGCCCACGGCTCATACGCTCAGAATTTCTCAGCGTAAAATGTGTCCCTCGCATGTGCAATTAGTACAAAAATCAGTTTTTACACTTATGATCAGCGTAAAACCGCACACCAGCGTAGGTCTGGATCAAGCCCTAAGTTACGCTATTGTAATGTTCACACTGCGTCTGTCAGGATCTATTGTTACATGTTACGAAGCATAAAAACATCACTCGCGCATGCACAGTTTTAATACAGTACCTACTTACGCACTATAACGGGCGTAATACGCAGCCGTACTTAGGTCTGGATCTTCCCCCATCTGACTAAAATCACCTATGGCTCCTCAAGGCAGTCTATTTAAACCCTCAACTTGTGCTTCTTGTAAATCTCTCGGCTCCTGACTCTTCTTGTGGAAATCTTTTCGCTGCAGATCTTCCAACCAGTTATTTGTCTACAAACTCCTCCTTGCAGTGTTGCAAATTTCAAGTTTGCATTCACTGTGTATTAACACTTTGTGTGCCTCCAGCATTGCAAATCAAAGTGAGCAATCATCTGCAAGCTTGCTTTATGCATTCATCAGTCTATCCTCGGCATTTTAAACCAATCACTTCAGGAGGGAACACTTCCCCTTAAACAGTGCAAGCTCTAATTGTCATCCTAAGACTCCATAACTGGACACCATCCCCAAAGTTCATAAATCCCTGGAGGACTTATCCCCCCCCCCACCCCGGACAGCCAGTCATATCAGCACAGGACTCTCTACTGCAGACACTTTCACAGTTTGTAAACAAGACAATCTCCTCCAGCCTATTGTCCAAACTCAACCAATGTACCTTAAAGATACCACGATCTTCTAAATAAATTAAAATTCCTAACAGACCTGCTAGAAGTATTTTTTCTGTGTACAGTAGATGTAACTAGTTTGTACAAAAATATCCCCCACTATAATGGACTAACAGCAGTGAAAGAACTACTCGACAGCATCCCTAATTACCAGGGACTCCCGGTGGATCTCATGATTTCCCTACTGAACAAAATTCTGATATGCAACTACTTCACCTTCGATGGAAAATACTATTTGCAATGCCAAGGATGTGGCATGGGGTCGAACGTGGCCCCAGATATGCGAGCATGTTTATGTTTACAATAGAGAAAAAACTATTCATACATAATGAAGACTGCCAAATACATCTGGCATTGTTCTTTAAATTCAATAATAATATACTGATTATTTAGATCAGGACCCAATCCCAATATAAAGCAGCTGTGAACAGAATGAATTAGATGCATCACACCATCAAATTTACATACCAAATCAGTGACAAGGAACTACCATTTTGGATGTACTAATTAGAAGAAAGAACCAAAGATTGACAACAAGTGCCTACAGATAAGAGCATTCTACTATACGCCCGTAACCATCATCCACAAAACCTCATTCACTCTTTACCATTCTCACAACTTTTGAGGATCAAGAGAATCAGCAGAGACAAAAATATGGCACAAATACAAATGGATGAAACACTGAATAAATTCAGGAACAAACAGGGCCGGCGGAACACGGTGAGCGGGGTAAGCGAGGAAGGGGGGCGCCAAGCCAGAGAGGCGCTCCCCTCCACCTGCTATTCTCCGCAGCCATAGGCGTCGGATGCGACGCTATGGAGACCAGCATGCAGCTCATACAGGATATTCCTGCATGAGCTGCCACGGCAGTTGCATAGGGCGGCTGATGTCAGCTGCTCTGTGTAACTGCCTCAGACGCTCATACAGGAACTTTCTCTATGAGTTGCCTGCCGGAGGAGGAGAGTGCCGTGCAGGAAGACTCCAGGTAAGTATAAAAACTATTTAGAGGGCAGGTGTCACATTATGGGAGTACTGGGATGGGGGGCTGGAGACACGGGATAGGAGTACTGGGGAGTACGTGGGGGGCTGGTGGCACATTATGTGGGGGCTAGTGGCACATGATAAGAGTACTGGGGGGAGCTGGGGACACGGGATAGTAGTACTGGGGCAGCCCAGCATAACCATCTCAAGGTCATGATGGCCAGTTGTCACCACAGATAAATCTCTGCCTAAATTTAATAAAAGGACACTACTGCCTAGCTACACAAAAGCAAGAAATATTAAAGATCTGATTTGTAAAAATGACATAAGAAGCATTAAAACACCTGATTCCTGCCCACTTTCTGAGCAAGCAACCGGGTTGCTATAAATGTCTGGGATGCCAAACATGTAAGGACATGCTAACAGGGCCCTCATTCATTCATCTGTCAAATAACAAGCACTACATTATTTCATGTAGCACCAAATAAGTGGTTTTATGTAATCATCTGCCTGTGTAAGAAATGGTACATAGGCAAAATAAACACAATATCTTAAATATTGTATCAAAATATAACTCAAAGTCACCGTTACTGAAATAATATCCACTTAAAGTGGAGTGAGTAGATTTTAAACTGTTGACCAGTATACTGTCCTGCAGCCTCGTAAAAGCCGTCGGCATTTGCTCTGTGTTCCTCCGGCCTTTACATTGAATAATTTCATGCCTTGTTTTACTAATTAAGACTTTATATATATTTTTATCCATCTACCGTTATCTAGACGCTCTGGGAATAATTTCATTAAAGTGCGTGCTGCCTAATTAGCAGTACACTGGTCAACATTGGTAAACAGTATATCTACTCAATCCACTTTAAGTGGATATTATTTCATTAATGGTGACTGAGTTATATTTTGATACAATATTTAAAATATACAAATTCCCCAAATAAATAAATAATTGCTACAAAATATTATTGCTATAGAGCAACTTAATATAAATCTAAACAGTAGCTTTTGACACTTTCTTTATCTTATTTACCTACTAGCTATTTAGTGCTACAATAAATCTATAATTTAAATTGAGTTTTTTTCTACAACTTTTTATCTACTAAAAAGCTACCTTTGTCCATAACATTTATTATTGGAACCTTACACAGCTCACTGTTGACAACTTTGGCCTGTATTCAGACTACCGGACGTATAACATATACGTCCGGAGTCTAGCGATTTTTACTACTGCGCATGCGTAGTAATTTTTTTAACATAATCTACGTATATTTTTCTTACGTAGATTGTGTATATGCGGTCTTTAAGACCGTTCATACACAATCTACGTAAGTAAAAGATAAGTAGAGGACATTAAAAAAATTACTACGCATGCGCAGTAGTAAAAATCACTAAACTCTGGATGTTATATGTTATATACGTCTGGTAGTCTGAATACAGGCCTTTATCCTAAAGTCAGAAGGGTTTTTTATGACAATCCTAGAGGCATAATATAGACTACTAGACAGCTGTTATTTGCAATCACTTCTTTATCATAATAGGCATTTATATAATTAATAGGCATTATTTGAGGAACCAGAGTATTTATTTTAATCACCTTGGGGTAGATCCAGAACTACGTTTGCCGTACGTTTATTCGCATAGCATATTTTCATGTGCGTAAATTCTATACACTCCCCTAGGCACACCCCTTGAATGTACGTATTTTGTCAAGATACGCTTTCCAAACCCTACCTTAACTTTTGGCAACGTAACCGCAGTGATCCGCACACGTACTTATGGGCAACACGAATTTACGCAGCTAAGCACGCCCATACTGTACACTTTAAATACAAACCCCTGCCTACTAAACGTAATCCAGACATATTTTCTAATAACGTAATATTGGCACGCCTACACGTAAGTATTTACTTGACAAATACGTGAATGGCCCATACGTTCACAATTACGCTACGCTTCTGAGCGTATTTTCTATGGTGCGCATGCGCAGTACTTACCAAAAGGCGATTTTACGTCTCCGCCACGTGTTAATTCGCTCACAAGTGTTGTTCTGCATCTGGCCCCTTAGTCTTTCTTTCACACTACTTCACTCTTAGTTTTTAATATTTAGCTAAAAAGACTTTTTAAAAAGATTCCATTAAAGTTTGAACTTTTATTATATTCATTAAAACTTTTTGTGGAGCTTCTTGAGTGTGCTCCTAAGTGATCTTCTTTCCTTCAAATTGTGTTAATTTACCTTGATCTCGGCAGCACTACTGTAACTATAATTAAAATTACTATTAATACCTAATACACGGTTGAAAGCCTCCATATTCTCTTACTTGTGCAGGATATTATATATTTGTGTGACATAGGCAAAACCCCAGTTGATGACTGGTTGTGCATAAAGGAATTTTCTATATGAATTGCATCTTTAATGACTATGGGATAATCTACAACCCAAATACACCCATAGTATTGTGGGGATATTCATCACCCCTCTTTAATAGTCCCTGGTCTTTAGCATTCAACTTATAATATCCACATGCTGCCCTAATATTATGTGAAACTACTGAGAGCATACACACAATATACTAAATATATAATCAATAATTGAATATGATCTATATGGCTCTGGCACCCAATGATGGAATGGAGCAGCCACATATACACACACATTCATAAAAGTATATGATGAATGTATACCTTATCAGCCGAGAGGTCTTATCCTCTAGACCTGAAGATCCAGTAAGTTTCCTGCTTACACAGTTATTGAAATCTATCTCCACCTTTAGAGATGTTAACAATGTACTCTAATCCTATTAAACTAAGCACAGAGGGATCACCCTTATGGAAAACAGTAAAGTGTTCAGGAACACTATGATTCTGCAGTTTATGTAAAACGTTTCTCCGATGTTCCAAGAATCTCAGTCTCAAAGGTCTTGTTGTTTGGAGCCAAACCAAAAAAAAAACACCATAAAAAAGGGTTGTAATTTATCTAAAAATACAGGAGCAGAAAAACATTCTTTAGCCCCTCCTTCCTCATATTTTTCTTTTTGTCTTTTTACATATTTTACATTTATTTATTTATTAACATTTTTCATATAGCGCATACTTGCCGACTATCCCAGAATGTCTGGAAGACTCCCGGAATTCTGTGAGACTTCCTGGACTCCCGGAAAAGCCACCCTTTCTCCCGCAAACAAGAACTCCCACATGCGCGGGATGCGGGAGGACACAACGGATGACGTGACTGATGACAGGACATACCCCTTCCAGAAGATCCCGGCCATTGCGGAGCTAGGAGGGTCGGTAAGTCAGAGTGAAGTGAAGTCAGAAGACCGCTGAGGAGGAGGAAGGAAAGAGGGAGAAAAAGGTAAGTGTAAAGGAGAGTGGCTGAAGAAATATGCTGGGGAATACTGAGTGGGGCTAACAAAACATGCTGTGGAATACTGAGGGGGGAGGTGGAAAAATATGCTGGGGAATACTGAAGGGGGGCTGACAAAATATGCTGGGGAATACTGAGGGGGACTGGAAAAATATGCTTCGAGAAACTTAAGGGGCCTGGAAAAATATGCTAGAGAATACTGAGGTGGGGCTGGAAAAATATGCTGGGGAATACTGAGGTGGGGCTGACAAAATATGCTGGGGAATACTGAGGGGGACTGGAAAAATATTCTTCGATAAACTTAAGGGGCCTGGAAAAATATGCTGGGGAATACTGAAGTGGGGCTGACAATATATGATGGGGAATACTGAGGGGGGCTGGAACCACATAATGGGCGATACTGAGGGGGGCTAGAGGCGCATGATGTGCGATACTAAGGGGGACTGGAGGCACATGATGGGAGATACTGAGGGGGCTGGAGGCACCCCACGATGCAGGGACCGCCCTCCGGTGACACAGGGACTGCCTCTATGCTTTTTACTTTTCTCCCTGAAATGATTTTTCAAAAGTAGGATTATGTAGATGTTTACAATTTTTAACAATTATAAACAGACTGGTGGGTAAAAGGATCCTGATCACAAAATGCCACTCTGTAGGACAGTGGGTTTGATACATAATGGCAAGTGCTATATATCACACAATTGACCAGCCAGGTTTATGGTAAAAGTGCTTAGTGCTCTGTATATCTATTCACACAGCAGTGTTAGTAACATAGAGGAGGGAATTTTAGAATAGAAAGAGAGTGTGTGTTGGTTTGTGTAAATAATGTAATAGAAAGGCAAAATGGAAAGCAAAGTGGTTTTAATATGGCAAATAAAGCGTAAGAAGGTTGAAGAATTTGAAGCCTCCGCTATTGCTGCTGTGGAACAACACCCCCTCTCAGCTGCTGATCTCAGACATGCCCACAAACAGAATACACAACATCATACTTCCCAACATTTGAAAATTGGAAAGAGGGACAGAATTTTCATGGCATGGTAGAGGGGGGTGTCATGTACCACTCAGTGGGTGTGTCCTGGGAAGTGGGTGTGTCTTGCACTGCCCAGAGGTATCTGCCCCTTATTATATGTCCAGATCCATATATCTGGCCCTGTTTATTTGTCCAGTCTCTGTATGTACGCCCCTGTTTATATGTCCAGTCTGCATATTGTCAGATCCTTATTGTATGCCCAATCTCCATATTATCTGTCCCTTATTATAATGTCCAGCCTCCATATTGTCTGCCCCTTATTACTTGTGCAGCCTACATATATCTGCCCCTGTTTTTATGTCCAGCCTACATATATCTGCCCCTATTATTATGTCCAGCCTCCCCATTGCCTGCCCCTGTTTCTATGTCCAGTCTCCATATTGTCTTCCCCTGTTTCTATATCCAGCCTCCATAGTTCTGTCTCCTTGTTAAGCCTCCATAGTTCTGCCCCTCTTGTTCAGCCTCTCTAGTTCTGCCCCTCTTGTCCAGCCTCCATAGTTCTGCCCCTCTTGTTAAGCCTCCATAGTTCTGCCCGTCTTGTCCAGCCTCCATAGTTCTGCCCCTCTTCTTCAGCCTCCATAGTTCTGCCCCTCTTGTTCAGCCTCCATATTTATAGTTCTCTTGTAAAGCCTCCATAGTTCTGTCCCTCTTGTTCAGCCTCCATATTTATAACCCTCTTGTAAAGCCTCCATAGTTCTGCCCCTCTTGTTCAGCCTCTATAGTTCTGCCCCCCTTAATAATGTGTTTCTTACCTTAGTTGCTCTCTCTGCTTCCTTCCTCCGCGGCGCTCCCACGCTGTCTGTCCCTCTCTCAGTGGTCACGGTCTAAATAAGCTGAGCTGGTTACATAGGACTGTTACAGGAGCCCTATATGACTAAATCTGTTTCTATGAATGACAGTCATAGTCATTCACAGAGACTGATTTGGTCATACAGGGCTCCCTTAGCAGCCCTGTGTAACCAGCTCTGCTTATGTGTAAAAAAAGCCCAGCCGCATATACAGTGGAACCGCGCGGGCTCAATTCACAAAAAAAAAACCTTTGTCCCAAGAGTCTCTTCTCTCGGGACAAGGTGTTAGGCCTGCGTGACAGCGGGATAGTCCCCAAAAAGCGGGACTGTCCTGCTGAAATCAGGATCATTGGGAGGTATGCACAAAATGGAAGTTGCTCTTGAAATTAGAAGAGGAAGGTTACACCTGGGCTAAACCATGTTGATTTCAGGGGGAGTCAGGTTAATTGTATTCTTTACATGCAGGGATATATCTTTGAATTGCTTACTGCACAGAGATACTGACCAGCTTAACTAACACACTGTTATTTAGACTTGGGATAGGCAACATCACCTCTCAACTCTTATACTGGGCCGTATTCAGAGCTCCGGCCGCATTCCATATACGCCCGGAGTTTTCCAATATGTTCTACTGTGCATGCGCAGTAATTTTGTAACGTAATCTACGTTACTTGTTGCAACGTAGATTGCGTATATACGGTCTTGAAGACGGCCCACTGCAACATATGAAATATGACACCCCTGCAATCAACATGGTTTAGCCCAGGAGTAACTTTCCTCTCTTAATTTCAAGCTCCTTCTTAAGTCTGGATCCGGCCCATTAACCTAAAAAAGGTTCTGAGCAACTTCCATTTTGTGTGGATACTGTTTGGAAGCATGTCTGGGAGCAACAGCTGAGAGGGGGTATTGTTCCACAGCAGCCATTTTGGAGGCTTTAAGGGATGCCTCCTGAGGTAAGTTAGATCTTATTTTAAAAACATATATATATATGACCCAACATTGGGTCATATATAATGTTACTTATCTCATGTGTGATACATAAAAGAATTTTGTAGTGGTCCCTATCTTTTTTTTTACATACACACACGGGTGTGAGTCTCCGCTAAGAACGTCCCTATTTCGATAGGGCCGTTCTCTCCCAGCCAGTTTTGAACTGGCTGGGATATCGATTGCTTATGCCTCGATGAGTCATATCAATCGATCCATGGAGCACTTAATGTGGTGCTCCGAAAGGTAAGGCTTTTAACTACCCCAACTGTTTCCCTAATAATAACCTTAACCCTCCCCTTCCATTACCCTAACCCTAACCCTCCCTTCCCCACAGCCTGACCCTAACCTTCCCTACCCCGCAGCCTGACCCAAACCATTCCTTCTTCCTAGCCTGACCCTAACCCTCCTTTCTCTATATCCTAACCCTAAAACTTCCTTCCCTGCAGCCTGACCCTAAACCTCTCCTTCTATGGCCCTAACCCTCCCTCCCCTTTTTAACTCTAAATGTCCCCAGAGAGGTTACTCACCTCTCCGGAGCTGTCAGCGGCGGGTCTCTGCAAAAATGAATGGGTGAGTATGGCGATCGGCACACTCACTCATTCATAAAAAAAATAATTATAAACCGCGCCCCTATTCGAAATAGAGACAGTCGAAAAGATGTATTTACTTACCAGAGCTTTTAATGAACATTAAACCAATACTAGATAGATCACTGTGATTACAATTCAATTAAGAGTCAACACTGTGAATCTAAATGTAGATCGCTTTAAAGATATGTACTACTCTCATACTCCATTAATAGTTTACCGTCCAATAAAGCAAATCATCTGTATTGTTTGTCTACTAGAGGCAGTATCCTTTTTTTTTTTTTTTAGAGTCGCTAATGTTTTATTTTAGCGAATCTGGCAAATCTCACTAAATGTATACAGATTAATTCTGATAAATGATCGTCAAATATCATTTTAAAAATATTTTTAGAATAAACTGGTTTATTTTCTTATTAAAATAGCATTGAAGCGTAAATCACGTCTCACAATCCTCATTTCTGTCAAAAATTGAGCACAGTAATCCACACGGGAACTAAAAGGTTAAAATCCATTCACTGATAATAGGTGTAAGAACCCCCACACAACACCAGCTATCCCGTGAAGCAAGTAGACTGTTTGATTTCAATTTAGGTCACTTACTTTTAATACACCCTTCAATCGTTTTGTCTTTCCTGCTACACTAACTTATCTTCCTTTCTAGTTAGACTAAATCAGAAGGTGATAAGAGAGGCACACGTATACTCAAGGCGGCCTTTTAGAAACCAGTTGCTTGGTTCTTTGAAATTAATGGATTGATTTGTCAGTGGTGACCCAGTTAAGCTCTTAATAGCACCTTCAGCACTGATTACAGGGAAGGTGAGATTGGCCTAAATTGCACAGAATGCTCCTTTGCCAGCCTGAAATAGGGCACTGAATGGTTTGCTTTAATGCTATTAACCTAAAATGAGAGAGAAAGAGACAGCAGCATATTTGTGTTTTTGGAAAGTTACCAGGCATGGCCAGAAGTGTTAGTCAAAATACCTAAAAAGGACATTACTAATGATTTATTATATAGACTAAAATACTTCACTAATTTAGGGTGCCTGAAATAGGTTATAGGATGCAGAGAATGCTGTCTGGTGTACATTAATCCCATTCTGCAAATGGGTATTTCTAAACAACAAGCTGGAGCAGGAGCTCAAGGAGACAGAGCAATATTGTTATGCTGTGTGTAAAAACTAGATACTTGTATTTATTACTTGGTTGTGTGACCACTTACGCATATATATATATATATATATATATATATATATATATAT